>CAWUFW010024028.1:0-66521 GCA_963921515.1 Calotriton arnoldi | reverse complement strand
TAGAATATCCCCCTATGTGTTTTATGGCACTCACCCACACTCTCTGGGTCCCACAGACTGTGAGGGTCAGACTACCTGGTGCCCCTCATGGCAGAAAGATGCTGCTGTGCAGTCTTTGGAGAACCTCCTACTGTACCACGACACTACTACAAGTCTTGCCTGTTCTAAACTTAACTCCCAACTTATTGTTTGGGGTGCTCATGCAGGTCTGAGAAAAGATGCAGCACATGCAAGAACTCCTGAATCATCCAAAGGAGGCTGCTTGACTCATGAGTAAAAAATTGAGAAAATCAGCAAAACTGGTAATAGTCCCTCTGAAACCTAACATCAACACAGGAAAGGAAAGAAAACTCACTTTGCAAGTATGTAGCTAAACTGACCCTAAGTGACCATTGAATCAGTTACAGGCAGAGTAGTATGTTAATAAATGACACATTCTTATTCAAGAAACAGCTGCTGACTCATCAAGAATCTGAAGTAAATCAACTAATGGCTGTTACTTTTCTCTAGCTTCAAAATTCCCCTTCGTGCAAATGTTTTGCCAGCAGAGGCATGACAGTGAAATTATTATTTTTTTTTTTTTTTTTAGGAATAGACGATATTTCTTTTTTATGCACGTACGTTACATATTGATACACACTCAAGTTCATAATAAAAAACAACTAAAACAAGTTTAAGAGACACAACAGAAATAACAAATTAACCGCACTTGCAGTCAGCAGGGTAATGGTCAAATGAAACCAAGCCCAAATCCACACAAAAAAAAAAAAACAAGCTTACGCTATAAAATAAGGACAATATCAACAAAATTAGGGGCATATTAGCAAGAAGAGGCGATAATCATCGCTAACCCTGCTTAGCGTGATTTTTTTTATCGCCGGCTATCGCTGGAATATATCGCCACGCTAACGCTGTATTAGCAACGATTAGCGCTATGGCGATGAATATTCCAGCGATAAGCGGGGAAATGGGCCAACATCGCTGAAAAACCAGCGATGTTGCATGGAGAAGGGAGAACACCTTGCTGATACGACCCTGTGGTCGTATCAGCATAATCCACCCCCCCATGTTAGGTATGGCTAACACCTGCTAATTGCAGGTGTTAAATAAATGGCGATGACCCCGGTTAGCGCGACTTTTCACGTTGCTAACTGGGGCCATGGCCACCTTGCTAATAGGCGATAGGCCTGTTAGCGAGTGTTTCCCAGGTTTGTTCGTCGGGAACGCCCACTTTGCATGTCATTAGCGATAAATATCGCTGACATGCAAAGCGGTAAAAAAACGGGCGCTAATGCCCGCAAACTGTCGCTAACTGCTGTTAGAGACAGTTTGCTGATAGGGCAATATAAATATCGCCGCTTTAGCGGCAAAAAGTGCCGCTAAAGCGGCGATAGTGCCCTTGCTAATATGCCCCAAAGTTTCTGATTTCAGCCAGTGAAGTTAATTAACATCTGTGACTTCAGCTCCTTACTCCTGCCAAACCTGTATTTAAATAATAGAAGGATGGCCCAGCATTACTAGCAGCAATGAGCAACATGGTGCACTCTCTTGGTGGATGCAGCAACATCTGATGAGTCTAGTTGTTTTCTGCCGAATCGCCCAGTTAAAGCCCCATACTGTAAGGTTGTCTTCATGGCATTGCGCGCCACTATGCCAAATGTAAAAACAAATACCTGTCCTGCAATGCTCCTCAACCACACGCGTCAGAACAATCTTCTTACCCAAACACAATAAATAGTTCTCGTGCCTTTCCGAAAAACTCAAGACCTACTCATTTCAACTGAGACTCAAGCATTTGGAGGTCTAGTTCAGCTCTCACTCATTTCAGACTCAGGGGCATATTTTCAACAAAGTGGCGAAGCAGGTCGTTAAGCCAAGAAGGCTAACGACACGCTCCATCACTTTAGAAACGTAGGGCTGCACCATATTTACAAGAATAGGGTGCAGTCCTGCATTTCCCACTGCGCTGGCGCTAAATTTAGCTGCCTAGTGCCAACGCAGGCACCCTTGCACCATAGTGTAAGGGTGTCTGCGTTGAGGGGAAGATTGTTTATGTGCAGAAAGGGAGTCTTTAAACTGTGTTTTGTAACTTTTATGTGTGCTGCTCAATGCAGCACACATAGAAGTTCATTTTGCCACTCAACATTGCATTATTTTCCAGTTTCCATTGCTAGCCTCCGCCCAGACGGGAGTGTCTAACGTACTCTGTATGGCACCTGATGGCATCAATTAAATGTTTGACTTGGAATATTTAGGGCATGAATGACAAAGGAAAGGCACAACAAGTCTTCTCCTATTTACACTGCATAAAACCGACATATGCCTGTTGCAAGAGCTCCACTTAATGACCACAATATTGACACACCTCACGGCGCATTGGCTGGGTGAAAAACATGTGCCCTGCTATTCAAATTATGCAAGGGGAGTAGCTGTGGTTCTTCAGAGAGGCTTACAATGGCTTACACGCTCAGCAGTACCTTATAATGGCCAGAATTCTAAAGGTCCGGCCATTGATACTTGTCTCGGTATATGGCCCGAACACAGATGACCCTGCCTTCTTCACTGATGTTTGGAGGCTAGTGTACACTATGGGACCAGGGGCGATATCATGGGGTGGAGACTTCAATGTGGTACTAGATGACACTGTAGACAGATCTAGCCTGACAGGCCGACTGCACCCACAATCAGCTGCACAACTCCACGCAATAATAACTGTCAATAGCCTGACGGACGTTTGGCGCATTCATAACTTACAAAGTACGGAGGTGACATGCATTACCCCCACACACATCACTAGGTCTAGAATTGTTTTTTGGCTTGCCACCAGAGATCTGATCTCTTGAACCCTTGATGTCAGACACCTTCCCCGGATGCTGTCTGACCACACACCCGTGCTCCAGGAGATGTGCCCGCATGACGCTAGCAAACACAACAAGATGATGGACAGAGTGCTGAGATTTTTCAACCACTCACCCCCAGTCAAGGGATCTGGGTCTAATCCATAGTTTTTTTGTTCACTATGTCATCCCAGTTTGGACCCAGCCATATGCAAATCAGTCTTGACCCTGCTCCTCATGGGAACAGTCCAGCCTGAACTGCCAGGCTAGGTCCTCCCTGGACCGGAAACAAGCATTGTGGGACCAGTTTTGGGGTATCACCCCTCATCAGCCAGGCTAGCTTGAATCCAGTGGCACAGCGAGCAAGGGACCCACGCCTGGGCATACCCTTGGCCACTTACGGTGAACATAGAAAATGCAACAAGATGATGGACAGAGTGCTGAGATTTTTCAACCACTCACCCCCAGTCAAGGGATCTGGGTCTAATCCATAGTTTTTTTGTTCACTATGTCATCCCAGTTTGGACCCAGCCATATGCAAATCAGTCTTGACCCTGCTCCTCATGGGAACAGTCCAGCCTGAACTGCCAGGCTAGGTCCTCCCTGGACCGGAAACAAGCATTGTGGGACCAGTTTTGGGGTATCACCCCTCATCAGCCAGGCTAGCTTGAATCCAGTGGCACAGCGAGCAAGGGACCCACGCCTGGGCATACCCTTGGCCACTTACGGTGAACATAGAAAATGCAACAAGATGATGGACAGAGTGCTGAGATTTTTCAACCACTCACCCCCAGTCAAGGGATCTGGGTCTAATCCATAGTTTTTTTGTTCACTATGTCATCCCAGTTTGGACCCAGCCATATGCAAATCAGTCTTGACCCTGCTCCTCATGGGAACAGTCCAGCCTGAACTGCCAGGCTAGGTCCTCCCTGGACCGGAAACAAGCATTGTGGGACCAGTTTTGGGGTATCACCCCTCATCAGCCAGGCTAGCTTGAATCCAGTGGCACAGCGAGCAAGGGACCCACGCCTGGGCATACCCTTGGCCACTTACGGTGAACATAGAAAATGCAACAAGATGATGGACAGAGTGCTGAAACTTTTCAACCACTCACCCCCAGTCAAGCGATCTGGGTTTAATGCATCGTCTTTTCCTCACTATGCCAACTCAGTTTGGACCCAACCATATGCAAATCAGTCTTGACCCTGCTCCTCATGGGAACAGTCCAGCCCGAACTGCCAGGCCAGGCCCTCCCTGGACCGGAAACAAACATCTTGGGACCAGTTTCGCGGAATCACCCCTCATCAGCCAGGCTAGCTTGAATCCAGTGGCACAGCGAGCAAGGGACTCAAGTCAAATCATTCTTTTGCTCACTATGCCACCCCAGTTTGGACCCAGCCACATGCAAATCAGTCTTGAGCCTGCTCCTCATGGGAACAGTCCAGCCTGAACTGCCAAGCAAGGTCCTCCCTGGACAGGAAACAAGCCTCCCGGGACCGGTTTTGGGTATCACCCTTCATCAGCCAGGCTAGCTTGAATCCAGTGACACAGGGATCAAGGGACCCACGTCTGGGCATACCCTTGGCAGCTTAGGGCGAACATAGCAAACACAACAAGATGATGGATGGAGTGCTGAAACTTTTCAACCACTCACCCCCAGTCAAGGGATCTGGGGCTAATCCATCGTTCTTTTGTTCACTATGTCATCCCAGTTTGGATCCAGCCATATGCAAATCAGTCTTGACCCTGCTCCTCATGGGAAGAGTCCAGCCCGAACTGCCAAGCCAGGTCCTCCCTGGACCAGGAACAAGCATCCTGGGACTGGGTTCGGGGTATCACCCCTCATCAACCAGGCTAGCTTGAATCCAGTGGCACAGCGAGCAAGGGACCTACATCTGGGCATACCCTTGGCCACTTAGGGTGAACATAGCAAACACAACAAGATGATGGACAGAGTGCCGAAACTTTTCAACCACTCACCCACAGTCAAGAGATTTGAGTTTAATCCATCGTTCTTTTGCTCACTATGTCCTGCATGCATTTTCATTGAGACTTCTTCCTGGTGCCTTGCTGGACCAGATGTTCCGCCATGAAGTTCGGGAAGCCATTGTGGAATACTTTACCCTGAGCTCAAAGTCTGTGGGCTCCTGTCCACCCTCTGGGAAGCCTTCAAAGTGGTCATTCATGGGGTCTGCATTGCCAAATAGGCTGGGGTGTTGAAAACGATCCAATCGGCACTGTCCTGCCTAGAAACGGACATTCGTGCTTTAGAACTTCAGTACTTTAACACTGGTGAGACGGACCTACTTGCGTCCATTCGCAGTAAACTAATTTTGGGAAGGGAGGCTTGAGCTAGGCGCTATGGTGAGGGAGAGAAGGGCAGGCCCGACCATGGCTGGGCTGCTGCGTAAACCCTGGATGAGTGACTATATAGTCGACTTATTAGACGACCACCAAAACATACAGTTTGGAAATGAGGCCGTTTAATGCACCATGGTGGATTTCTATGCCAAATTGTATACCACCTCCCAACCCTCCACCCGACTTGACCTCCTACCTAGACTCAGTGCAGCTCCTCTGGCTAAAGGAGGGCCATTGCCTTTTTCTGAATGAGCCCTTCACAGTGGAAGAGATCGCTCAGATTGATGCGGGTTTGCCTTGAGATAAGACCACCGGCCTTGATGGCCTCATATCAGCCTTTTGTAAAGAATTTGCGTCCCGGCTGGCCCTTCATCTTCTTGCTATGTATGATGAATCTGTGCGGATTGGGGTTCTCCCTCTTTCCATGCTGGACGCGCTTATTGTGACCATCATGACACCTGACAAAGACTCTAAATCAGGTGCCTCCAATGAGTAGCTCGTGAGCTACCAGTTGCTCTCCAGCTACCTGTGAGTAGCTCTCCTGTGTGCAGCCTACTAATATGGAAGCTATGCGCAACCTTAATGACACCTACCCATTAGCTCCTCCTGTGTTTATGGTACTTGAGGAAATGCTCACTAACCCTTCACTGGTAGAAAAGGAATATTTATGGGACTTGATTGTTTATTTATATTTTCAATTCTTTCTTTAAGGGGGTAAGATGTGTTGGTCTTGTGTTGGTTGCTATGCATCCTCCATATTTCTATGTTCCCTGCTGCTCAGCCAGCTTGTAAGATCTGGAATGTTGATGCTTGGAGAGAGTCAGTTTATGAGAGTGGGCTGAGCAGCAAGGATGCTGCTCCTGGTGGGGCGTTATCTGTAACCTGTAACTAACCTAAATAAGCCTACACGTTATAACTTACAAGGATCCATCTTCATTGTAACACAAACAATTACTTACATCTAAGTCAAAGCTATTGCCTTTCACAATGCTTGTTCCTATGGTGAAAATTGGTGCAAAAAAAATCCTGAGAAAAAAAACAATGTTTCAGTTTACCTCTGGTACAGGCTTGATACCCTGGTCTTTGCACTGATGTTGGGTAGAACTCAGCAAGTCAAAAGCTGCACTTGTTTGTTACTGTAAGGCCCTGGAATAAAACCATGGTATCGCTGTTGATATTAAATCAAAAGTTATAGTGTGAAATACACAAGACTGGGTTAGGTTTTGCCGACAGATACATGTCTCAGTTTTCCCTATTCCAGGCACAAGTAGTCTAATCCAATACAGGTAATTAAACCTGGTTACCTCCTCCCCTCCAACTACCTTGCATGAGCAGACACAGTCAAACTTACTTTATGTCCAGGTGAGTTAGGTGTATGCGATGCGTACGCTGCTCTGTAGGCCTTTTTTAATGAAATTCTACATCATTGACTATGAGATGATAGTGTATAACTGGTGACAGTGACTCAGTCAGATAACAATTTCTATATTTACTATAAATGCAGGGTAGTCCAGCCAGTGGCGGCTGCCTCTGAACGGGGGGGTGGGGTGGGGTGGGACAGGGCCTTGGTGGGGCGGGGGGTTGTGGGGTGGGGATAGCGGTTGGAAAAAATAAAAACGTACCTTCTCTGCGGCCGCAGCCGCCACCCCACGCCTCTCCCGCCGCAGCCGCACGCCTCTCCTCCGTCTGCTGGCAGCACCGGACGCACTAAGGCTTCCGGACTCTCCCAGCCAATCATGACGCTGCCTGAGCAGTGTCGTGAGTGGTCTGAGCGACCTGTGCTTGGGGAGGCTGGGCATGTTCTCCACGGGGCTGTGCAACAGAGCCAAATGGGGAACATGCTGAGTGTGCATGACGGTTTGGCCGGCCCTGGAGGGCCCCTCAAGCGCACGTAGGGAGGGAGTACAAACCACTCCTGCTCCCTCTGTGACGAGCCAGCCCCGCCCCACCCGACCTGGCTGGAGAAAATAAAAATAAAATGACAATATTGTTAATAATATTATCATTTTATTTTCTTGTGCACTGCTCAAGGAGCAGTGGGGAGCTGCTCCTCCGCCTTAGCGGCGGAGCCACCACTGAGTCCAGCACATTTCATATGATACATTTCATTCTTGATGGAACCCTGTCTTCCCTTCAGATCTCATCAGGTCTTTTCCAAAACACCCCTTAAAGTCGGTGGCCAGAAACTGACCAGATAAGTGAGACATGATGCATATGTTTTTTTAATAAATTCCCCAACCACCAACTTGTCATTCTTGAAGTCTCAATTCTATTCATTAGTAAGTCTCAATGGACCATGTCCAGACAGCTTAAGATGTCTCAACTCTTGCAGGAACAAAGGGATCTATTTGGTGGTGCCATAGTTGGATGGGGAGCGCGGTGGGGACGCTGCTGTCAGTCAACGAATTTGCTGGACAGCAAACATCCAATCAATGCTCTACGCGAGACATCACAATCCAGACAGCAGCGGTTAAGAACATCCATATGCAAGATATATCTGCTCTAGACACACCATATATGTTTCTTTATGTGTGGCGAAGTGTGTGATACATATTTGACTGCACAATCTGTATGATTCAGCAAATGAAGTACATTGCTCATAAAACAAAGCGGTCAGAAAAGGAAATTAATTGCATGGTTTGCACATGGTAATTGCTTGCAGGATAGGGCAAACACACAGTTCTGGTTATAAAATAGCGATTTCCCGGTCACATCTGGGGTTTATGTGAAACATTATTCAACTATTAACCACTTTTTGTTTTTATTGTTGCCTCTGAGAGCATTAAAGATATTGCACTGTGTAGGAAACAGCGTTTTATCATCCATTTCAGGGGTGAGAGTAGGCAGCGCTGGACCCACTCTGCAGCACTTTCAATTACCAAATTCAAAAAAAGAAGAAACTTGGGACTAGAAACACAGTCGAGTGTTTATTTTACTGATTACACGTGCATGAATCAAGGGGCTGCTTTATTAAAAACAAATAGTTTATAATAACTAAGAGCATTTTTTCTGTAACCAAAGACAGTAAGATGAAGATGCGAGGCAAGTTCAAACGGGTATTTTAAATGATCTTTTGCATTTTTTAGTTTTGAATAATTCTTAAATCAAAGACAATTAAATAAAGAGAAACCTTTTGAAGATATTAAGGAATAATTCAGTTTCTTTGTTGTTGCTTGAAACGTTTGCAAAATTTAAATATTCCCTAATACATCCTGTGACATGAGTTAACTCATACAACATAAATTCAAGCAATGATGTGGCCTAGATTGTCTATGAGCAATTTTTGGAAAGAAAAAGACACAAAATACTAGCTGCATTGCTCATACTGTGCTCAGGAAGTGCTTTTCACTGTTAATTGGTGGAAATTCTTTAATGACACTGAACAAATATGTATGAACCCTGCAATCCTTTTGTTCTTTTCTTGAGTACCGCTTTTAACCACATCACATTTCTGAAATCCCACAGGTTCAAAAGGTAAGAGCTGTATTTTTCTCTCATAGCTACACTCTGAAGCCACTCTCCAGGGCCCCTAATGGCCCACTCCTCTTTTCACTGACAACATGAGCCCTTTATTTCTCTTTGTAACTTGAAGACACTCATCCACCCATCTAGGGCCGTACTGGAGCTTTTGTGGGAATTTCATCTAAAATGTATTCATGGCTAATTGAACATCAACACACTCAGATTCTGATGTTGGCAGCTGTTCTCCAACCTGCTGACTGTCCTTAGAATGCTCTACATACCTAGGCTGCCCGCATCTAGCTGTCAAGTCTCCCAGGTCCCTTAGAACTCTTTTTGAGTCAAATGTAATAGTGACCCATTATAGGTACTGTTAGGACGTTCTGTGCCCGTCTCACCTGCCCCAGGCTTTAAGTAAGCCGGCACAGCTGGAGCTGCTGTCAAACGAGTTATGCTGGATCTCTGGGTTTCCTCCTTGAGCACAGAGGTGTTCATTTGGGGGCTGCTCATTGTGCTAGAGAGTGAATCATGTGATCCAGGACCCCTACTGATCTGATATGTAGACTAGGTAACTGCCTGTCTGCAGGGGTGCACCCTGAGCAGATTATAAATCTACCTGAGGCCCCGGTTTCATATGGGCACAGGGACAGCTAGGTTTCAGAGAATACTGTGCATGCACATTGTAAGGAGGACTGGCTGCCTGTCCAACACTGGCCAGTGGGATCAGGTGGTTGCCAGAGAGAAAGACATCAATTTGTTGCTGTAGAGAACCCACTGCAAACAGTACACTCAATAATCTGCTTTTTCTTCTGTAGGACCACGGGAGGGTGGGCCTCGTGAATTGGTGCACATCATGTGCCTCTGTAACCCTCCTTGTCATGGAAGCACAGAGACTGCCAAACCTGTCACCTCTGGTGCTGCCCAGCATTTTGTGCCCTTGCTGACCCATGTACGTAGGGCTCTGCACAACCAAGGACATGCCTACATTAACCACTGCCTGAACTTCCACCAACCATTGAGAAGACTACGCTCCACCTCCCTTTCACTTGCCCATACTCCCAGCATCTCCCGAAGCAGAAGTGGAGGACACTCCTTCTCCCACAGTGCAGCAAAGACCTGGAACAGTGTCCCCACAAAACTCTGGACCATCACTTCACTCCCAGAATTCCGAATGGCTCAAGACCTTGCTGTTCGAATAAGCCTCTGGGACCTGCATGCCCCTTGATACCCTGTGGGGTGATTAGCCACACTTTATGAATCCTGATTGATTGATTGATTGATTGAAAGCCAGATTGATTGAACCTGCTTAATAAAATAGTTTTCTTTGAGACCCGGGCCCGCATTACATATAGGGTGCACAGTTCCTGTTTGCACTATGTGTACCTTTAAATGGGTGCACCGGGCATCAATTGGAACAGTGTGACCTAATGCGGTAAAAGTGCTCCTCCAAGGCATCCATGAACTTGCTCCTGGCCAGTGGCCAGCACATTAGTGAAAGGCAGACTGGCTGTTTGGAGCACTGATCCACCTTTTTTACTGTGCAGGCAGCAACCGTCCTGCACAGAGATTCCTGGGAGTTCCTTGGGACCTCCTCTCCCCACTTTCAAGGAAGCCCTCCTGGGGTGAGGAGTGGTTGAACAATGACTGTGCATCGCCTCTATGAGTCAGTGCCTCCGTGCAAACGAGAGATTGCCCCCTTGAGGTTGCGCCAGCATGATCTGTAGTACAGGAGGTGCTGCGTCCCGTCTGTAATACTCAAGTGTCCCTGGATCACAGAAAGTGAGACACCTGCCCTTTGGGCCCCAGGGGCACTTAGTATAATATGGTAGCAGGTCTGCACATTTATCCACTCTTTACGTAAAGTGGACCTAGCTTTGCTGCTCTTTATTTGTCTTCACGTCTTCCTGTCATTCATTTATTATGCCTAACTGTTTATCAATGCACTTGTTTACCTTGCTCTCACAAACATTACCATCCCATCTGCACCTCAGCTACCACAACATCTCTACCCTAGTTTTGGAAAACAATTTCCACTTCACCAAAGGGCCCAAGCTTGTGTTCAGTACCAAAATCTAGGGAAAGTTACCTTGTCTGGGTTGGGGAACTTACGCACTACTGAGCGTATGGTGGTGATTCCTTTACATAATTACATTATTTACCTATGGATTTTGCCTAACTACTATTCCTTTTCGTTCTAAGGGACAAAACCCTTCACTTGTTTATGCACATGGTTTGCGGTTTCTCCACCAGAGAATTGATATTTATTAAGTTGCTGTCTCTCCACCGATCGCTGCTGCACACTGTCAACACAGCAATACCACTCTACATACAATAGCTCACCCTTCGATTAGAGAAGAACATTCACTTTCCACATTCAACATCAGGGTGGTGACCCATGTAATAAATCTCCTAGAGGCACTATATGTCTAATGCTTCTTGACCTTCTTGGCCTCAAAACACTCAGGATGTAGATCCCTAGCCAGACCCTTCATTGCACTCCTAAGGAAAGTTGGGCAGACATTCCTATTTTCCAATCACCTACACACCTGTTGCACATGTTATACTAAAGAAGTAAATAATCCACAGTGATAGGAACCATGACACAAACGTGACCCCAGCATTTTATAATCTTTGATCAGAATCATTCTGCTTTCAATAACTATAAACATCAGCCTTCCCGCTCCCATCATCACAGTTGCATGCATCTAATACAGTTAATGACAACAAGCCAAATGACCATATCAACCTACTTTGAAAGTTCTGCAGACTCTAAAAGTTTGTGTGTATAGCGTTAGATTATCAGCCAGGTCCCTTACCAGTTGAATATTTCCAGACACATTTCTCGGTAACTTCTGTGAGTAATACAATGTACAACATTGGAATGTTGAAAGCTCCATTGAAGACAAAGGAGTAGCTCTGGGCTCATAATTGCCTTCTGCTCCAACATACCGATGTTTGTCTTTCTGTCTCTCCCTTTTTAATGTAGAACATTCTACCTTCAGTCGGTGGAATGTTCTAATAGCCTTATATCCCTTCTGCCTCAGGCTATACCAGTTGTTAAACTCCTTCACCCTCGTTATGGGCCCTCGCCTGTGGCTCGGGCATTAGAGTTGGGTTCAGAGCCTTTAAAAAACAATTATAGCCCTCAGCAGCAGGCTCTAAAGCCATAATATATTTCCTTTAAAATCTGATAATCATTTACTCAACCTTCCTTTGTGAACTTATTACATCAAAACCTCAAGCACACGCAATACTATATCTCTTATTAGAACATTGGAATGTTGGGAGCTCCATTGTAGACAATGGAGTGCTCCATGCTTCTACGGGCCGGTGAAGGCCCGCAGAGCAACATTCCAATGTTTTACAAAGGCCTCTCGGAGCTCGAGGGGATTTAAATCCCCTCGAGCTCCGAGAGGCCTTTGTTTTATTTGTTAGAACATTCTGCCCTCTAGTGGCAGAATGTTCTAATAGCCTTATAGCCCTTCGTAGTAGGGTTATACCGGCTATTAAAGTCCCGGTCCCTTGTTAAAGTCCCTCGCCTTCGGCTCGGGCCTTTAACGCGGGTGCGGGCCTTTAATAGCCGGTATAGCCCGCTACGGCGGGCTATAAGGCTATATTACAAACACAAATATTCAAAACACTTGTTCTTTTCTTGTGTTCTTTTAATTCATTTCTTCTTTTTTACCCTTAGAGCCTTTAATTAATTTCTTCTTTGGATACCAAGTAAATAATATTCTCAAAAGAGTGTTCGGCGTGTAGAGTGCACTCGCTGCTGCACAGACAGCCACAGACAGTGAATATAAGACTGGGAACTATTAAGATTAAATTCTTGGACATCCCATATAAGGACTTAAGATTGGAGACGGATACAACTACGAAAATAAATACTGATGACGCTCTTTTGAGAATATTATTTACTTGGTATCCGGGATGGAAGTACAAACAGAAATAAGGATTGAACTGACTACCACCATCACAGTGAATACAGCCCTGAGGAAGTTGTGGGGTACACCCCATCATGATGAAACACGTGTTGGCTCTAAGGCTAAAAACGAAGAAATGAATTAAAGGTTCTAAGGCTAAAAAAGAAGCAATTAATTAAAAGAACACAAGAAAAGAACAAGTGTCATTTTGAATATTTCTTTTTTTATAAGACATAGAGCATAGCGTGTGCTTGAGATTTTGATGTAATTTTGTTCAAGTGACCGACCGATCACATGATTTTTAGGGGGAAGGGTGAATCTCCCTACCTTTTATGGCATCGCAACTCATACGAGGACCAGTGGGAACAGTGTTGGATTGTGGGTCAGCGCCACAAACTCCAACAAATTCACCCACATCTATCTTTGCTAGATTATAGGGGTAGGCAGCTCCCACACACATATCTTATAATGAGCAATATAATGGATTGCGATATAATGGCTGAAAAACCTTTTAACAACCAAACCAGTGGTAATACAGTAGGAGTGGCATTGAATAGTGGAAACCCACAATGTAGAGAAGGACTTAGAGATAAATTCATAAAATTGGAGAGACTAAAGAGAAATGAGACATCTAAAAGGTGGGACGGGGCCACATTAAAACAATACATGAGACTGAACAGAATACCCAGAGGGTTGAGATCGCAAATCATTCCGACATATGACGATCTGGATGAAGACCTATTGGTTGCTTGGAAGAAGGAACTGACTTACAATTCCATGAAACTAATGGGTATTCTTATCGAAAATGCTTACAGGAAAGTGTCCAAACTCCAGACAGAGATTAACACTTTAGAATCTGAAATTAGAAGGGTTTCACAGCACCGATATGTCGAGCGCACTCGCTGCTACACAGAAAGCCACAGACAGTGAATATAATACTGGAAACTATTTGGATTAAGTTCTTTGACACCCCATGTAAGGGCTCAAGATTGGATACAGCTACAACTATGAAAATTAATACTGATGATGCTCTTTTGAGAATATCATTTACTTGGTATCCGGGACGGAAGTACAACCGCAAATGAGGATTGAACTGACTAACGACATCACAGTGAATATAGCCCTGAGGAAGTCGTGGGGTACTTCCCATCACAACAAAACACATGTTGACTCTAAGGCTAAAAAAGAAGAAATGAATTAAAGGCTCTACGACTAAAAAAGAAGAAATGGCTGAAAAGAAGACAAGAAATGAACAAGTGTTGTTTTGAATTGTGTTTTTGTAATAAGCGATATAGGGCCACATGTATCAAGCTATTTTGCATTTGCAAACAGACCGATTGGCAGAATTGTCCCATTTGCGAACGCAAAAAGGCTTTTCCAATGTACCAACCTTGATTTTGCGATTCGGTAACCTGGTACTGAATCGCAAAATGGGTTTGCGATTCGGTGTTTGGAAGGGGCGTGTTTAGGGCATCCCTTCCACATACCGATTCGCAGTAGTATGTATGAATATTTTGCGACCAAATACCGGTCGCAAAACATTCACAGTTTACCACCTATTTCAAGTAGGTGGTAACCCATTCGCAAATGGGAAGGAGTCTCGCAGGCACCCCTTCCCCTTTGAGAATGGTAGTACAAACATTTTTTTATGAGCATGCAGTGGTCCCACGGACCACTGCCTGCTCTGAAAAAATTAAAAGAAAACTTTTCATTTTACTTTTTTAAATTCAACCCATTTTCCTTTAAGGAAAATGGGTTGCATTTAAAAAAAATGGTTGCTTTATTTAAAACCAATCACAGACATGGTGGTCTGCTGACCTCAGCAGGCCACCATCCCGTGATTTTAGCAATTTCTAAAGGGTTGCAAATAGCAACCTACCTCATTTATATTCATGAGGTAGGTTGATTTGCGACCCCCTAGGAATCGCATTCAAATAGCGATTACCTAATTGCAATTCGTAGAGAATCGCAATTAGGTAATCGCTTTTTGAAACAACTTTACATATGGTCCATAGTTTAGTGTGTGCTTTAGATATTGATGTAATTTTGTTCAAGTGACCAACCGATCACATGATTGTTAGGGGGGAAGGGTGAATCTCACTACCTTTCATAGCACTGCAACTCGTACGAGGACCAGTGGGAACAGTGTGGGATTGTGGGTTAGTGCCACAAACTCCAACAAATTCACCCCCATCGATCTTTGCGAACGTATTATTCTATGATTATATCCATGTTAGTACCACATGCTGTCAACATCATAGAGTCCCTCTCCTCTTTATTTCTTTCTCTACCTCCAATCCCACCTTTTGTCTGTTCCCTACTGATTTGTCCTCTGGGTTGGATCTCCCAGGATAAAGGTACAATAAATAAAAAATTTCGAAATTCTTAATTCTCCTTTTTCCTAACGTCTGTTTTCATTCAATTTTTGTATCTACTGCGAACTATTACAATGATTTTCTGGTCGCAACTGTTCTCTGCTTTGAATTTAATTGTTGTTTTGCTGGAAACCTTGCTCCCACATTTGGTTTGGAAGTTTCACGTGGATTTTATTAGCTCGCTGGTGTTTTAACAAAAAAATTATTTCTTTTACTTTTTGCCTGGAGGCTTTCAGCTCTTTCTGCTCACAATGTGTTGTGCTCCTTGGTGTACTTTAACCGTGGGATATCGTACCGCTGCCAGCAGTGCATGCTCAAAGCCAGTTTATTACAAGGCAGTCTGCAGATGTGCGAGTACCGGATATCAGGCATATTGCATCCATTCTCATCCTATATGTCGTCTATTGCTTGTTTCTTTACCTTTCCTCATTTGTATTGCAAGGTTGACTTTCAACACTCAAAGTCCGGTATATTACCGGAATATTGAGTTTTAACTATCCTGCTAGAAAAACACTGTAGCCAGAATACTGACTACAAAAATATTGTGATGGTAAGTGTATGTAGGTAAGTATAGAGTTACAAATCTTAACTCCAGATGTATCTCCCTTTGACAACAAATATGTAGCTACAAGGTACTTAGCTATGGGGTTACAAATAGTACATCTATACTTATCTATGTATACTTATCTTTAGGATATTTTGGTAGTTGACATTATGGTTATGATATGTTTTATAGTAAAATATGTTTGTGCTCAATGTTCTGACAAACAGCCCAAAGCCCAGGTCCTTCCAGCTTGAATAACATGTATAACTACACCCGCTATGGCACATATCATTCTGGAGACATTGGCTACAAAACATCTAAAATTGTAAATGTCACCAGAACCCTGAGACAGCAATATAGAATTACATAATACATGGTATCCATTGCCTGTTTTTTATATTTCATGTTTATTTTGGGGTAGTCTATATTTGTAAATATTCAAGTAGTGTTCTTCCTATAATGACATCACTCTTGAAAGTGTGTGGATTGTTTTCCAAAACATACATCGTTTGTGAGACATCTGAAATATGTGGATGAAGGACAACTGTCTGAAGCTCAACACAGACAAAATGGAAGTGTTGATCTATGGCAAGAACACTACCCTTTGGAACGACTCCTGGCAGCCCTTGGAACTATGGCCTTCACCCAAAGCGACTCACCACTCCAGAAACCGCGGCATAATCCTGGACAGCAAACTGACCATGAAGTCCCAGATCAACGCAGTCTCCTCTGCCTGCTTTTACACACTTCGCATGTTACAAAAGGTCTTCAAATGGCTCCCCCTGAACACCACACTGTGTGACGGTACGTCTGGTGTCACAAATACCATTTAGGTCATAGTCATTTAGCCATAAAATCTTAGGTTAACTGGCTAGGACATAGAAAGGGTTTTTTCACTTAGCATAGCAACAAAACCTCTTATGAGGTACCTCGTGGTCAGGGTGACAGACTAATTGCCTAACATATTACTTGTAATTAAGAATATACGGTATATGTTTTCATAGGGAGTGCTTGGCAACCAACCAAAAAGAGGGTTTCGGAATATATGTGAGCTATCAAAAGCCATCACCCCACATAGCCATTTGCACATCCTTTTAAAGAAATACGCAATAGCACCAAGGACCTGTTACAATTCTTTTGTATGGATAGGATTTTTTCAAGCCCTAGAGGAGGGGATAGCATCAAAGCTTTCAGAATTCTAGAATCTGCATATATAATTGATCTGCATACCAAGACTCCTGAAGGTTTGAACACAGAAGAAGAGTTAACAGTGCATTTATAAGGCATACTCTCTCTCTTTTTCACTGAACTTTTATTGTCCAAGGATAGGCGTTATAACCTTATTTTTTTTTATCTTTTCAGGAACTGAAGGTTTCCACCTAAGATACAGCATAGACTCGATTAGCAGGCTGATAATTTCTATTTGGAATGGGCTGCTTTGTTGATTTTTAAATTTAAGGGACAGTAGAAGAATGACCTGCATTGTGTTTAATATTGTTTACCTGGAGCAAAATGGTATTGGTAATCAATATCAAGTGAGACTGCCAAAACTGATCAATATTGTATGCAATCAGTTTCAATAAGGAGTTATCTTACCATATATGTATGAAATTCAATACTGTAACCGTAGGTTAATGAAGTAATGAATTGAGGTATTGTAATGATCCTAATAAATTGCATGCCCACATGAGTTTTACAGACATAATAATTTGGGAGACATGCAATTGGCCTAAATTAACACTATTAGGCATGTGATTTTCTCATGAGGAAATTACACGATTAATACTATGGATTACATTTTTTCTATGTCAATTGTTTCAATGATTGTGGCACCATAGTCATTTTTGACTGTTTTTCACTTACTGAACGTTGTAAAAGAGAACAGACCAAGGGCCATATGTATCAAGCCTTTTTCCGTTTGCAAACGGGCAGATTCTCAGAATCTGCCCGTTTATGAATGAGAAAGTCTTTTGGGATGTATCATCCCAAAAGGCCATCGCAAAATAGAGAATCGCAAAATTTGCGATTCTCTATTTTGCAAATGCAATTAAGGAATTGCAAATTGCGATTCCTTAAATGCAATTCTGGAAGCACCAGAAATGTGCTATTTGGCCTTAGGAATTGCAAATTACCACCAACTTCAAGTTGGTGGTAATTTGCGATTTTCTATAAAAAAGCACTTTTTTGATTTTTAAAAGTGCCATATGTCGCACATACATGCCCTCAGGGCATGTATGTGCGCAAAATGTGCACACATGCATATTTCAGGGGTGCAACAGGGTGTCCTTTTGGCACCCTTGCACCTTGAAATTGCATTCTCACCTGCGATTCTCTAATTGGTAATCGCAAATTGAGAATGTCTTCCCATTCATTCCTATGGGCCTCCTAGCCCATAGGAATGAATGGGAAGGTATTCCTTATTTGCGAATCTCAATTTGCGATTCGCAAATAAGGAGATATGTAGGATCGCAAAATTTTTGCAAATCCTACATACATTGCATTTTGCGATTCTCTAATTGCGATTCCCTAAAAATCGCAATTTGAGAATCGCAAAACTCTTTTTTGATACATATGGCCCCAAGGTACTTACAAGGTGACCTTGTCTCCTGTCGAACTGAAGTCTACACTCCCAGCATAGTATTTTTCCGGAGTTAAATTTATATAAGCTTGGGGTCTTACATCAGTGAGTGATGCACCCGCCCCACCAATGAGCCAGGAACATGTAAGAGACGTTTATATACAGATATAAAATATATGTATAATATACACATATATCTCTTGGTTCTGCCAGAAACAAACATTGTTGATGAGCAGCCAGCAGCTCTGGTGTGGCTCACCTTTGCTCCGGTCTGAGAAGGGAATCGGAAGTGTGTTTGAAATATATATAAATATACACACACATATATAAATATATATTCTCTTAAAAACACAGGTAAAGTGCAGTTATGGTTACAAATGAAAATCTAAAAAAACTTTGAAATTCACAACTTATATTTAGGACCACAATCTATAAGTGCCTGAGCAGCCAAGCAAACCATTAGCGCACACGAAATGTAATGAAACATATGCAATTACCAATATTGGAAATCATCTAACAGATCAGATCATTTTGCCCTTACCACTAATGGACTATGAATTTATTATCATTTATTGTTTCGAATATGTGTAGTTGTTTAACTACATTTTGCTTTTAGGCATTGCTATTTATCAGCATAACAAATATGAGGCCATAATCAGTGATTATGGGGAGCGAGTTATGGTTTGCATAGGCTATCCATTGTGGTCCTAACTATAACTACACTCTGACTGTGGTTTTTAAAGTGAATTTCTAAGTAAAAAAACAAAAAACTATTGTAATATGTTATAAAACAAAGTTAACCATAAATTCACTTTAACCTTTGTTTGTTTTCAATTAAGTCTAGGGGGTTTGTAGGCCGGGCTGAAAATAAAATTACGTCAACGTAATTCACATAATTTCAGAAATTTTGTGTTATGTTTGTCATGAACTGATGCCATTATGCCACTAAATAATTACACAGCAGTTTGCGGCAAAATATATTGTGGGTGTGCGGGAACACAAGAACAATCAGAATACGAGCGGCTGTTATTCATGGCAATTATTTTTTTTGAGAATATTTTTTGTGCAAAGTGCAACCTTGTATCAAGTAATGTGCATATTTATGCATGAGCAAATTATGCACATTTTGCACTGTTCTAGGTTTTTGATCATAGACCACATATAACAGATCCCTGCACTGCACCAACCATGAGCATCCAGCCCCCACTGTGCCTGGTGTTTGGCCCTGCACCTACAACTCAGCAGGCGAGCAACCTCAAATACGTGTGGCCTTTTTGCCTTGCCTAGTAGGTGTGGGCTGTAACATTTGGCCTTCAACCAGATCCAGCGGACAACTCCCCCGTCCCCCCCTCAGGAGGCAACCCGTTCCGCATATGATCTTCAACCATGCACCGCAGGGGTTGGAAACAGGTGGCCAGACCTTGCATTCAACTTGCAGCGGATGGCCAAATCCCGCTGCACAAGAACTTCAGCTGTGTGTAGTAGGGGTTGACTGCCTGGTTCTACCATGCTGCATGTGGCCACCCTCTGCTGTGCATAGCCTTTAGTCAGACTCAGAGGGGTTTGGCAGCAACGAATGGAGCGAGGCCAGGCCCTGCTCCCAATTCATCACACGTGGCCAATGCCCACTTGTGGACATTGACCAAGCACTGCACTGCACTGATAGTGCACTGAATACTTTTTCCCTCTTTTTTGTTGGATGTGCAAATCCTGATCTGGATTTGCACAAGTCCTGGACCCTCTCCAGGTCCCGCAGACCCAGGGAGAGTCCACAATACCTGACTGCAGCATAGGATTCACAAATCCTGTGAAAATTTTTTTTTTTTAACAATCAATTTATTGCAAGTAGGGTCCCTTTGGGCCCCCACAAGGACCTGAGAGTCAGGGCAGTTTTAACTAGGGGTGGGTGATAAATTCCGCTTTGCCAGGTGGGCGATAAATTCTGCTTTGCCTGCAGAGTTCAGAGTTTTGTCTTCTCCGCCTTACGCTTTGAATCGCTGCGTGGCGGAGTATTTTCCTGCACAGCTCACCAACGTTAAGTTGAAGAGCGTGAGTGAGAAATGATGGCCCCTAGCGAGATTTATGGGTGCTGCAATGTCACCCAGTGAGATTTTCTCAATGGGCCCGATTCACAGAACTAACTTACGACAAAATCCTAAACTTACTACCATTTTGGTATTCACAGAATGAGCTTACTCATTTTGGTATTCACAGAATAAACTTACTCATTTTGGTATTCACAGAAGACACTTACACATTTTGTGTAACTTACACATTTTGTGTAACTTACTCATTTTGTATAACTTACATTTTGTGTAACTTACACATTTTGGTATTCACAGAAGGCACTTACTCATTGATGAGTAAGTGCCTTCTGTGAATACCAAAATGAGTAAGTTAATTCTGTGAATACCAAAATTGTTGTAAGTTCATTCTGTGAATACCCAAATGTGTAAGTTCATTCTGTGAATACCAAAATTGTTGTAAGTTCATTCTGTGAATACCCAAATGTGTAAGTTCATTCTGTGAATACCAAAATTGTTGTAAGTTCATTCTGTGAATACCCAAATGTGTAAGTTCATTCCTGTGAATACCCAAATGTGTAAGTTCATTCTGTGAATACCAAAATTGTTGTAAGTTTACGATTTTGACGTAAGTTAGTTCTGTGAATCAGGCCCTATGTGCGCAGTCGTGACCCCTCTCGGTAAGAAAGCTGCCACTCGCTCACCACGCACCTTGAGCTGCCGCTCAAGTAGAAAATCAACTTGAGTGGCAGCAAAGAAGCTGCTCCCTCTGGAGCACTGCGTGGTGCTGTTCGCGCTGATTTTGCAGAACAATCTCCTGGCGCTAAAAATCAGCACAACATGCCAATTCCACCCACTACCGGTTTTTATGTAACTCCTCGGAATTCTGAGGAGTAAAACTCCATGAGTCCCACCCACCCCAAGTTTTAACATGCCCCCATTTCTTTTTATCTATCCCAATACATTGCCCAGTGAACCATGTTGTGTAATGGCAAAGGAAGTTTTTCTTTGATGGCCAACTAATTAGAGTATGGCAAATTTGTGAATCAACAGTCGAGAGAAAAGGCTCCCTTGTCCAGTGGTTTTGACTTGGATTCATGAATCCTCCATGAATATGTGAACTAACAGTGCAGATATCTCTACAATGTAACCTATTCATGCCTGACCGGAACACAATTTAAAATGGGAAATATCTCTAATGTCCCCCTCTCCTATTTTTAGGCCCTGGTTTGATGGATCTGCATGTTAATGTTAGTTTTAAAGTGACTTATAGAAAGCAAACAAATACCCTTCGGTGTCAAGGCGCTAGCTCAGAGTGAGGAAAACAGAAACCCTGTCTTGACCTCCTAATTAGAAAAAAGCCATGTTTTTAAAGCCTTCCTAAACATAAGCAAATTTGGTAAGGCCCTGATGTTAGGAAGGAGTAGATTTCATTCTTTTGTAGTTGAGGTCATGAAACTTCTTCCACCCCAGTTTGTAAGCCTAAATCTGTTGCCCACCAATTTCTGAGTGCCCATGGACCGATGGTTTCTCCCCGGTCTGTACCATCCAAAGGAATATTTTAGGAAATCAGGGCCAGCTCCATAGAGGTCCTTATGAGCCAAGCATAGGGCCTTGACTTTAACACGGTGCCTTACCGACAATCAATGGAGCTTGTTGATGACCTGTGCAACTGACGTATGTTTGGGAATGTGGGCCAGCATTCTGGCAGTAACATTTTGTATAACCTGTAGCCTGTTTAAATGTTGATGCTGCTGTTTTCAATTAAGTTTAGGGGGTTTGTAGGCCGGGCTGAAAATAAAACTACGTCAATGTAATTCACATAATTTCAGACATTTTGGGGCCGATTCCGATCTCGGTCGGAGGCGCACCCAATACTATTCGGTCGGGAAAAAAGCCATGCGAAAGCCAGTTTCCCGACCGATCCGTACAGCACACCGAACGAGCAAGTACGATGCGCACAACAGCAAAGAATCCGGCCGAGCCGTACTCACCCAAACCAGGTCCTGTTCTCCGACCGAGGCGAATCCGGAAACGCCGAATCGAGTCGCACGGAAGGGAAAATGCAGCCCCGTCCGGCCGGACAAGTACGATGCGCTTTCCGTACGCGCCGAACCCGTCGCTACGCACGGCACGTCAAAGCATCCGGGAGAGGCGCACATAAGCTCCGAATCGCGCCACAACACGATCCACGGCTACGAGACGAACACAGCACACGACGAGGACGACGCGAAGCGACGAGGACGAAGCCAAGCGACGAGGACGACGCGAAGCAACGAGAAGGACGAACGACACGAACCAACCATGAATCCCTTCGTCCCGATCATACCAATATTCTACATCTACTACCGGAACAGGCACGGACGCGTACGGCGCAGAAGGTAAGTCAGACACCAACCACAAAACACATACAACACGTACACGACACATCACACACATACACTGGGAATCTGAATATACTTACACCAGCAGCACCATAGGGGCGGGATGCCCATCACCAATGCCACATATGCACACAGGGGCCTGAATGCGCGCCACCACCCCAACCCAGGGGGGCTGGATGCCAACCACCACAACCACCCTTAGCCAGGGGGTGCCAGATGCCCACCACCACTACCACCCTTAGCCAGGGGGGCTGGATGCCTACCACTACTACCACCCTCACCCAGGGCGGGCTGGATGCCTACCACCACCCTTAGCCAGGGGGGGCTGGATGCCCACCACTACTACCACCCTCACCCAGGGGGGGCAGGATGCCCACCACTACTACCACCCTTAGCCAGGGGGGCAGGATGCCTACCTCTACTACCACCCTTAGCCAGGGGGGCAGGATGCCTACCTCTACTACCACCCTCACCCAGGGGGGGCAGGATGCCCACCACTACTACCACCCTCACCCAGGGGGGGCAGGATGCCCACCACTACTACCACCCTTAGCCAGGGGGGCAGGATGCCCACCACTACTACCACCCTCACCCAGGGGGGGCTGGATGCCCACCACTACTACCACCCTCACCCAGGGGGGGCAGGATGCCTACCACTACTACCACCCTTAGCCAGGGGGGCAGGATGCCCACCACTACTACCACCCTTAGCCAGGGGGGGCTGGATGCCTACCACTACTACCACCCTCAACCAGGGGGGGCAGGATGCCTACCACTACTACCACCCTTAGCCAGGGGGGCAGGATGCCTACCTCTACTACCACCCTCACCCAGGGGGGGCAGGATGCCCACCACTACTACCACCCTCACCCAGGGGGGCAGGATGCCCACCACTACTACCACCCTTAGCCAGGGGGCAGGATGCCTACCTCTACTACCACCCTCACCCAGGGGGGCAGGATGCCCACCACTACTACCACCCTCACCCAGGGGGGCAGGATGCCCACCACTACTACCACCCTTAGCCAGGGGGCAGGATGCCCACCACTACTACCACCCTCACCCAGGGGGCTGGATGCCCACCACTACTACCACCCTCACCCAGGGGGGCAGGATGCCTACCACTACTACCACCCTTAGCCAGGGGGCAGGATGCCCACCACTACTACCACCCTTAGCCAGGGGGGCTGGATGCCTACCACTACTACCACCCTCAACCAGGGGGGGCAGGATGCCTACCACTACTACCACCCTTAGCCAGGGGGCAGGATGCCTACCTCTACTACCACCCTCACCCAGGGGGGGCAGGATGCCCACCACTACTACCACCCTCACCCAGGGGGGGCAGGATGCCCACCACTACTACCACCCTTAGCCAGGGGGGCAGGATGCCTACCTCTACTACCACCCTTAGCCAGGGGGGCAGGATGCCCACCACTACTACCACCCTCACCCAGGGGGGGCAGGATGCCCACCACTACTACCACCCTTAGCCAGGGGGGGCTGGATGCCTACCACTACTACCACCCTCAACCAGGGGGGGCAGGATGCCTACCACTACTACCACCCTCAACCAGGGGGGGCAGGATGCCTACCTCTACTACCACCCTTAGCCAGGGGGGCAGGATGCCCACCACTACTACCACCCTCACCCAGGGGGGGCAGGATGCCCACCACTACTACCACCCTTAGCCAGGGGGGGCTGGATGCCTACCACTACTACCACCCTCAACCAGGGGGGCAGGATGCCTACCACTACTACCACCCTTAGCCAGGGGGGCAGGATGCCTACCTCTACTACCACCCTCACCCAGGGGGGCAGGATGCCCACCACTACTACCACCCTCACCCAGGGGGGCAGGATGCCCACCACTACTACCACCCTTAGCCAGGGGGCAGGATGCCCTACCTCTACTACCACCCTTAGCCAGGGGGCAGGATGCCCACCACTACTACCACCCTCACCCAGGGGGGCAGGATGCCCACCACTACTACCACCTTAGCCAGGGGGCAGGATGCCCACCACTACTACCACCCTCACCCAGGGGGCAGGATGCCCACCACTACTACCACCCTCACCCAGGGGGGCAGGATGCCTACCACTACTACCACCCTTAGCCAGGGGGCAGGATGCCCACCACTACTACCACCCTTAGCCAGGGGGCTGGATGCCTACCACTACTACCACCCCCACTCATAGGATGGACAATGCATGACACAACAAGCACACCACAACCTAGGGAATGCAAGATTAAGACATCCCCCCACCACCATGACAAGCGTGTGAGCAGGCTGTGTCAAATGCCTACAACACCGAACATGACATTGAACATACAATGTGACCCCCTAGCACATGTGCCACACATATATGTGTGTGGCACCCACAATGCAAGCAGCCCATGACCATTGTGGCAATGGGGCCTAAACCCCCATCATCACAGTGACCAAAAGGCAAGTGTGGGGTCCATAGCTGAAGCACATTTTGACCATTGTGGCAATGGGGTCTAAACCCCCATCATCACAGTGACCAAAAGGCAAGTGTGGGGTCCATAGCTGAAGCACATTTTGACCATTGGGCAATGGGGTCTAAACCCCCATCATCACAGTGACCAAAAGGGAAGTGTGGGGTCCATAGCTGAAGCACATTTTGACCATTGTGGCAATGGGGTCTACACCCTCATCATCACAGTGACCAAAAGGTAATTGTTGACAAAGAAAGAGCTGCAACTGCCAAACTGCATGGATCATTCCTGGTCACAGAACCAAAAACTCATCTGTGGCAAAGTAGTGTATGTGTCCCATTGCAACATAAATTGGGGGAGCCAAATACTGCAGTGCAAATGAGACATTCCTTTGGCCATGTGCAGACAAACAACACCCATGGGGGCTGAGACCGTCAACAGTCATCAATGACACAATGACAGAAGTGACCATCAGAATGCAGACCCACATATTTGCACCAATGGGCACACAAATGCAGATACCCTGTGGAGACAGCAGATGTGAGGTGAACAGATACCATACCATGGCAGCAATGGGACACACAAACCATGATCACTGTGCTGACCGATGACCTAGGAGTCCCAGGGACAGCAGGGGAAACACACCAAACAACATACAGCCAATGGCACACCCAAGATATGCCAATGCAGTGGTGCAGATGCACAAACACAAACAGGCAGACCAACACTGTCATCATACACAGCAGGTGAGGGGTGGGGGTGCCAGTGTCCCCAGGCAACAACACAACACATGAGGAGAGCTGAATACCAATCATACAGATGTGCATACACTGCCACACTAAGGTAACTCATGGATCCAAATCCCCTATGTGGGCAAGCAGGCATTGACAGGTGAGAGGGAGCACAAAACACACATGTCACACAGGCACGTAGGAACAACAACTGACACAGCAAGTCACAGACACACCACAGCACCACCCCCAGGGCCCCCACAATGTGGTGACCCTGGGCTGAATAAAAATACCACTGTGATGACAAAGCTAAATGTCGTTCACACTGTGAACCACAGTCAGGTGTCCTGAGCAACAAACTACCATCACACCTACACAAGCACAAATCAATCAGCATGGCCAGTAAGCCAAGGCCAACATGGAGGCAGGGGCCCAGCCGGGCAACAACTCTCATCTGCACACACTCAAGACCACACCCCTCGACCTCCAACAATGTGCAGCAGTGAAGTACACATGCACTGGTGACATTGCACATGCACCCATGACTATTCCAGGGTGGTGGGTGGGAACCAAGCTGTAGAAACACATCACACATGGACACTCAACAAGACTCCTGAATGTCTGACACACTGCACACTACGCTGAACATGGACATGACGGCAATACCACACCGACCAATGGGATCCCAGCCACAGTCACACACCAATGAAGAAGCCAAGGTCACCCACAAAGAACACACATAGACAACAACCAACATTGCAGCCCGGACCCTAAGGAGTGCCAGCAGTCACACACACAACGTGTCACAATCACTGAAAGATAACACAAACTGGAAATCACATGACAGGGGCAAACAACAAGTGCCAAAGGGAAACCTGACTGTGACCCATCTGCGTCAGCACACAAACTCTGCCCTGACAGCAAACACACCTATGGGTGACACCCTGATGACCAGTAATGTGCCATGCACCCACATCACAGAGAACACAGGGAGAAGACTTTGGGGGAACATAGCTCAAGTCAGCAAGCATCACAAACAGGTACAACACTAGGGATCACAGCATGCGCAGATGAATGGAAGTGAACACACAGACATGCACATACAACACACACCTTGGGCGCAGGCAATGTCACACGTGTACACACTGCCATGAGGGGACTCCACTCCTGTGTGAGGAAAGCTGTGCCATATGTTGCCTCAGTAGGGCCCCATCATGTCAGCTGAGCACTTGGTCACACAATCAACAATTAGCACCAAATGAGGGCTCCCATCACATCAGCCTGGTCATGGATGTGCCAACGGAATCATCAGCACAGATCCAACACACTTGTATAGCAATGTTGCACTGACTACACGGATGAGTCCCTCCCCATTGATGCCCAAACCTGCATGTCCACTGGAGATGGCAACACGGTCAGGGAAGTAGACAAATGCAACGATGGCAGGCACAACAGATGTGCAGGGGTGGAAGCCACAGATATGAAATTGCCAATGTAAGTAGGAAACCCATTGCCAAATACTGAACACATGACACCCTCAGATGCTGCTATTGATGACATGGATACACCACATGATAGGACACATTCCCCCTGGACCACATGGGTTCCTGCACAGTAACACTTCATAATCATGAGACCAGATATCACCATCACTGCAGCAAGGGCATGGTTAGCTGCACCAACAACATGTACATCTGAAGCATGAGCACTAGAGAAAAGAAAGTTGCTTTATTCAGCATATGTGTTGAGGCCAAACGAAGTCCTGAAAAAAGAGCAAAGGCCAATGGCCAGTCCATTGTCAAAGTTCAAACAGGGTGACACTGGCAGATGTCACCCTACGCATGCCTGCACAATACCAGGGACAATCCACTAGGAGGGGCAACCGGGGGCAGGCCAGGCACCGCAGGGACAGGATCAGGGCTCACCAGGGGGAGTCAGGGAAGGGGTGGTGGGTGCTGGAGAGCCACTGACAACTGCAGTGGAGGTGTCTGACATGGTGTGTGCCGGCACAACTGGGGGGCATGACACAGATGTCGTGGGTGCCGGCACAACTGCAGTGGACCCTGCAGATGGGGTGGACAGGTCCGCCACTGCAGTGCCCAAGTCAGACAGGGCGGTAGTGGACTCCACTGCAGTGCCTACCTCCAGGGGAGGAGAATGGGGAACAGGCAAGGTGGGTTGGACAGAGGGGGGACACCCTCACCACATCAGTGGCACAGACAAGCGCAGCGGGGGTGTGGTGCTGGGAGAGCAAGTGGCAGGGGAGAAGGCCGGAGCATCTTGGGGATGGTATATCTGTGGGTGGGGGAACCTGGGGCAGGGTGTGGTGGGGGCACCTGTGCAGTGGGGGCCTGAGGGATGGAGGACGGAGACCTTGTGCCTGAGCTGCAGGGCGGTGGCGGGGTCTTGCTCTTAGCACTCCGGGGGACTTGCGGGTGGGGGCCTCAGTCCGTCTGCGCCTGGGGGAGGGTGTCCGAGGGCGAGGGCACTCTGCTCCGTGTGGGTGGGCTTCCTCTTCCCCGGGATGCTGGAGCAGCTTCATCGGTGGGGAAGAGGCCGAGGTCACAGAGGAAGAGCTGCTGTGACTTTGGGGTTGCAGGTGAGGCAAGGGAGGGTGCTTTGGAGGGAGAGGGAACTGAGGACTGCGCAGTGCATGTGGATGCGTGTGTGTGTTCCAGGGCCCCATCCCCTGTGAGTCTGGCTTCAGTCCCCTGAATGTGCGTGCGTGTGCGTTTTGTCATTGGCGTGTGTGTCAGTGTGCTGGATGTGTGTGTGCTGGTGTGTGCCAGTGTGTGTGTGCCTGGGATGGGTAAGGTGCTGGGGAGTGTGGATGGAGCAGAGGCAGGAGGGGTGAGGGACCGTTTGAGGAGGGACACTGCTGCCGTCAGGGAGGAGTCCATGGACCTATTGCCCCTCTGTAGGTCAGACATGCCCGATGAGATGCCCTCCATGAACGACACCAGCTGAGTCAACAGCGCGGTGTGCGCATGGAGGACACTCAGCATGGCTGTCTGCCCTACATGGAGCTGGCGAAGGAGGTACACAGACTCCTCACTCAGGGCAGCAGGGGACACAGGGGCAGGGGGTGCGGTGCCTGGCCCAAAGGAGACACGCTCCCGGACATGGGAGCCTCCACGGACCTGGGGAATGGGAGCCGATGGGAGGGCGGTGGTGGTGCTGGTGGTGGCGGGGACAGCAACACTAGCTGGGGTGTGGTGGCTGCTGACACCCGCCTCCACAAGGGAGTCATCCTCCGAGTTGCTCTGGTCCTCAGCTGAGGTGGATGCTGCTGAGGACTCCTCGGTGTGGCTCCCCTCGCCCTCCGTGCCACTGGGTCCCTCCGACCACTCCTCGGCTGCTGACCCAGTCTGGCTCTCCGGCTCCTCCTGGTCCGTGGAGCTGTCCCCTTCCGTGGCCGTGGATGTATCTGCAAACAATGGGGAAACAGACAGACATCAGTCACCTGCACATAACGCACACACCACTGTGAGCACAGCACATCACAGAGCAAGCCCTGGCATCATTAGTTGTACATTGCTAAAAGTGCACTAATTGAACAGGAGAAGTCAATTGTCAGTCTGATGCCAAGCATGGCACTCACATCCCACATGGCCTTGCACCCATCTGTCTGGTGTCTGTTGGATTGCAACACCCCAGTGTTGACACATGCACCAAGTACACAGTAGTTGGACAGTGCAGAGGACACGGTGTGGACACATCACAGCTCTTGCCACTGAGTCAGTACAGGTTTACGGATGTAAGGGATGCCCAGAGTCAAATAGGAAATGCATGTGATGCATACCAGCGACAGACACCATGATGCACCCATGTCCTGATAGCCAGCGCCACTATGGTGTGCATGTAGCACATGTCACTCCCCTGCAGGATCACCAATCAGTAGACACATGCCATGGCGGAGGCATGACTGCTAAGTCATACATCACTGTCTCAGTGATGTATGACTTTGCAGCCAGACAACAACACTCTGCACTGTGTCACAATAGTAGGTCATGGGGAATGCAAGTCCTGGAGCTGCACAAGTGCACATGTACATCCCCCCACAACACATCCTCTTAACCCTCATCTGTCCAGGTCATACCTATTGGACATATGGGAGACCTGTGACACTACCCTCTGAACCTGAGCCCCTCACACTCTGCTGTGCATGGGGAACAGCTGCCTGAACTTCACATTTACATGCCCCAGTCTGCATGGGCAGCTGATCAGACACCTATGTGTCACACAAGTATCGTCTCCTATGGTCACATCTCCAGTGGCATGCTGAGCCCCTACCAAGAAACTCCACAGCAGTCCTGGCGACTAATCCACAGCACACTGACACAGAGGCAGACACCTGAGGGGTCAAATCACTGTGCACAATGTGTCCTCTGATACACGGGAGTGGGAGTACAGAGTGTATTGTATGGCCTGGAGTAGGCATGACTGTCCAGCCCCACATGAATGAGGGATGAGCCCTGGACTGAAGGCAGCTGGCTAAGTATGTGTGACACACGTCATATACATACTCCTGGGGCCCAAACATTGTTCCCACCCGCAGCATGGGTGTGTGCCAGGTACCCCAGCCACATGTGGTGGATCAGCTCCAGCAATTGGACCACAGATCAAAGTAACACGCTGAATACATGTCAGAATACAGGCATTGTGTAAGCAATGGACCCACCCATGATGCCCACCACAGAGTCAGGGAAACAGATGCTGTCTCCCACCTTGAGTCAAGCAAACTGCAAGGACACAGTCCTAAGTGACAGAATTCCCTGCATGTAAGGGCCACACCTGGGTATCAGATGAGGAGTGGGCAGTGCACAATAGAGGGACATGGCTCCTGGACAACATGACTGCTGTACTGTGGCAGTTCAACCTGGCCCGAGGAGGGCACATAGCATGTTAGACAGAGTACACAGTGCAGTCTTTGACTCACCCCCTCCTTGCTGCTCTCTGGCCTTCAGCTGCCCATCCAGGTCTGGAAAGACCACCGCCAGGATCCTGAGCATGTGGGGGGTCAGGGTCCGTGTTCCGCCCCTCCTGCGAGGAGGCGACAGCTTCAGCTGGACCCGTGCAATCCTCCGGGTCCAGCCCCGAAGGTCCTGCCACCTCTTTTGGCAGTTGCGGATCCGGCGCTTGTAGACCCCCACGGACCGGACAGCCCGGACGATGTCCTTCCAGATCTCATGCTTCCGATGGGCAGAAGCCTGTCAGGATGACAAAGTGATAAGGCCATTACTACACATGCAACATATCCGTGCATGACACAGTTGCATATACATGTCGCAATCACAGGGGGCACATGGTGTACCCAGGCAGTGCACGGCTGCCCATGGACAGTTTTCCAGAAGTCACTACATGGTATCATTGCATGGGGAGTAAAACCCTGTTCAGAAGCACTGTCACTGCACCATACCTGTCCAGTGCAAGTCACTACACACTATGGGGGGTGACAACTACTCAGTGAGCCTGCTAGCCAGTGGTGTGCTGACTCTCAGCCTTGCTAGTCAGACAAAATGCACATTCAGAAAGGCAGTGCACAGAACACTCACCTGCTCCCCTGGTGTCCCATACAGCTTGCTGTACTGTGGGAAGTAGGCTGTCCAGCAGGGCCTGGTTCTCTTCAAGGCTGAAGGCTGGGGCTCTCTCCACAGTACGTGCCATTGCAGGGTCCAGAGGGGCAGAGACAGCAGCAGTGCAGTGGCAGATGTCGTCCTGGAGCATGTAGTGCAGGCAAGTGGGCTCTCAGGGGAACATGCAGCAATATATATGTGCTGGAGAGGCAGATACTGTCCCTTGTGTCCAAAGTGATAGGTCCAAGTCGTTTGCATCTTCTGAATCTGGCCAATCCATGGAATAGCAGCACCAAAACACGCCCACAGCATCCTTCAAAATTTCAACTTCATGACATACATGATTTTGCAACATTGTTGTGGGTGACCAACTGATTTTCCAGCAACCGACTCGTTCGAATATTCGACAACGCGTCCGTTGCCAGGCAAGCCCATTGTCAATGGGTGCGCACCGATCGGTCCATTGAGGTACAACGCGCACAGGGGTACAACGCGTACCCGCACACATTGAAAGCAATGGGCCGGGCCGGGAGGCACCGATCGGTCCATTGCCGTACAACGCGCACAGGGGTACAACGCGTACCCGCACACATTGAAAGCAATGGGCCGGCCGGAGGCACCGATCGGTCCATTGCAGTACAACGCGCACAGGGGTCACAACGCGTACCCGCACATTGAAAGCAATGGGCCGGCCGGAGGCACCGATCGGTCCATTGCAGTACAACGCGCACAGGGGTACAACGCGTACCCGCACACATTGAATGCAATGGGCCGGCCGGAGGCACCGATCGGTCCATTGCAGTACAACGCGCACAGGGGTACAACGCGTACCCGCACACATTGAAAGCAATGGGCCGGCCGGAGGCACCGATCGGTCCATTGCTGTTCAACGCGCACAGGGGTACAACGCGTACCCGCACACATTGAAAGCAATGGGCCGGCCGGAGGCATCGATCGGTCCATTGCTGTTCAACGCGCACAGGGGTACAACGCGTACCCGCACACATTGAAAGCAATGGGCCGGCCGGAGGACCGGTCGGTCCATTGCTGTTCAACGCGCACAGGGGTACAACGCGTACCCGCGACACATTGAATGCAATGGGCCGGCCGGAGGCACCGATCGGTCCATTGCAGTACAACGCCGCACAGGGGTACAACGCGTACGCCGCACATTGAATGCAATGGGCCGGCCGGAGGCACCGATCGGTCCATTGCAGTACAACGCGCACAGGGGTACAACGCGCACCCGCACACATTGAATGCAATGGGCCGGCCGGAGGCACCGATCGGTCCATTGCAGTACAACGCATCACTGTACATGTGACTGGCATATGTCAGCATGCCTGTCTCAGATGGACATATGCCAGCCACAGATAGCTCCCAGGGAGTGAGGGGCACACCTACATCACGCACAGCCTGTCCAAACCTTATCATAAGGCATGTAAGGCTGCATTTCCTATTGTGTGTATGTTGGTGTACATGTTGTCCTGTGGGTGTCACCTGTGGGCAGCCACCCCCAGGCTGTGCACGTGTTAATGGGGACAGGATCCTGGGTGTTACGTGTACGTGACCACTGTGATGTGCAACTGTTCATATCTGTGCATGTGCCATGGTCACATTTCACAGTGGTGTTTGTGTATGTCATGTCACATACCCCGTGAGTCCCATGTGGGACGGTATGTTTGAGCCAGGGTGTCCCAGTGGCACAATAGTGATGGCCCTCCACAGTCTTTGTGCATGTAGTGTTTACAATGTCTCTGATTTCATGTGCACAATGGGAGACAGTCTCCACATCCACGTTGTGTGTGCATGGACTCTGATGTTGTGCGTGTGTGTCACAGACGTCCATGGCTCTCCTGCCATGGCAAGTGTGGCCACTACCTGTGGGGGTCATGTTTGTTTTGTTGTGGTGTACACATGATACTCCAGGTGATGCCAGTGTCCATGTGGCATTACAGGGTCCCTGGGAATGTGCCTGTCGTTGAGCTGTGGTGCCTGGGGCACATCTGTCCTCACATGTCACTGGGGGGTGACTGTGACACAGCATCATGATATCCAATGGGCCAACTCTGGGACAAATTGATGCCACCTGTAGGACCGTGTTGACAGATGTTGGCCATGTATGTACCATAAATGTCGTTCCGGTACTGCACACTTCATGTAGTTGTGCCTCATGATGATGTATGTTGGGATCTTGAGTGTGTTCAATGCCGCATATGTGGGGTGACTGACGATCTTGCTTACTTCTCCTCTGCACTGCAGGGCTCCTGCTGTCCATCGGCCATTCCCAGACCTGGCAACGATGGTGGAACGGGACAGCATCCGACGGTACCGCTTCACCAGGCAGCTGATTGAGGATTTTGCAGTGCAGTTGTCCCCACATTTGCAGCCTGGCCGGCCGTATCCTACAGCGCTGACCCCCAAGGTGAAGGTGATGGCAGCCCTACACTTCTTTGCCACCGGTACCTTCCAACATACTGTGGCGTCTGCTGGTGGGATGTCACAGACCATGTTCAGCCGTGTGCTCCGCGATGTTTTGGCGGCAATGTTGCTCTTCCTGAACCGGTACATCTATTTCCCTAGACTGCGACGTACTCACTGACGTGAAGAGTGACTTTTATGCCCTGGGGAGGATGCCGCATGTAATTGGCTCCATTGATGGGACACATGTGGCTTTGGTACCACCACAGGCCCAGGAGCAGGCCTACAGGAACCGCAAGCACTACCACTCGGTCAATGCACTGGTGGTGTGTCTTGCAGACATGACCATCACACACGTGTGTGCCCGTTTCCCTGGTTCAGCACACGATGCCTTTGTGATGAGGAGTAGTCGCATCCCCAGGTTGATGGCACAGATGCAGAACCAGCGTGCCTGGCTTGTCGGTGTGTACTGACTTTGTGCCATTGTGTGTGATCTGATCTGTAGTATTCCGCCCACTTTTCCAAGTCAGCTGATGTGCACTTGTCTGTCCGTAGGTGACTCGGGATACCCCAACATGCCGTGGTTGCTGACACCCCTCAGGAACCCTGTGACACCTGCCCAGATGCGCTACAATGAGGCACATGGTCGGACCAGGAGAGTGATTGAGCGGACCTTTGGTCTCCTGAAGAGCCGCTTCCGCTGCCTGGACAAGACCGGAGGGTCCCTCCCATATGCCCCTGCGAAAGTGTGCAAGATTATCATCGTCTGCTGCATGCTCCACAACCTGGCAGTGCGGAAGGAGTTGCCTCTCATCCAGGATGACGATGACCAACATCCGCCACCTGTGGAGGATCCTGGCCTGGACCACGATGCCAGTGACGATGATGATGATGATGGTGATGGTGATGTCCGCACACAGCTCATCACCAACTTCTTTAGCTGAATGTGAGTATCCTGAGGTGTCATGTGAATGATGTGAGTTGGCATGATGTGTGGGTGGTGCTCTGGTGCTGTTGGAGTGTGTCCATGGGCTACTTGACAGGATGTGTGTTGCGATGTGTGGTGACAGGTGGGCTGTACTCCCCAACAGTGTTGACATGCTAACTTGGTTCTGGGTGGGTATCTTGTAACATGTGCCATTGTGCATGAGTTTTGCTGTTCTGTCCTGTACTGCATTGCTTTTGACTGTGTGTCATTTCTGTCCTTCACAGGGTACTTTCAGATTCGCTTTGGTCAACTGTGTCCACCGACGACGTGATTGCACATCCAGGCTGGTAGCTGTTGTGTCCCTACAGGTGATGTGCGCCACACCCATGGACTTCCTTCTGTCTACAGTTGTTGACTGTGTGCCCGCTACCAGGTGGGGTTACCTTGCATCTGTAGTGGTTACGGCATGTTGCTACTGTGTAATAAACCTGTGCTTCACTTAGTGATGTGCGTTGTCTGTGGTCACACATTTGACTGCCATTTGCTTACTGCACCTGTGGGCTACTTGACTACAACTGGGAATGGGTGTGGTGTCTGTGCATTGCACCGTCTTCCCTGGCAACATCAGTGTAGGCAATGAGTCAGATGGCCTAGGTGTGTATGTGTTGTGTAGCCCTGGTGGTGTGTCTCCCTCATATGTGTCACGTTGCCTGTACTCACATGCCTGTGTTGTCCTTGCTGTTGCAGTTCGCATACACTGTGTAATTTTGCAGTTCATCATCCCCATAACAGCACCCACGTTGGAATCACGACAGAGGCAAGTATGGTGTATTAGTGTGTTTATTGTGATAATAGTGCATAGGATGGATTGTGCTGTACATGAATCTTGCAATCCCAAGTTCCTAGATGAATAGAAAGTCCAGGTAGACAGGATCCCCAGTATCGGGGCCACAGTTGTCTGACACATTGTTCCAACTTGTACTCCCCATGCTATGTGTGGGAGTAGTGTTGCCATCAACAGGGTGAACAGTCTGTGCACAAAGGCGAAAATCCAGAACAGGTTCAGGCTTCCTGGGAGTTTCGCTTGGCCATCAGCCTCTCACTTTCCCCTCCTCGGACGACCCCTCTTCTTGGGGGGGGGCCCTCAAGTGCAGGCTGCTGCGGTGCAGGGACTCTCCGCCAGAGTCCTCCTCCCTCCCTGTGGCAGTTGCAGTTTGTTCGGTACCAGATGTTGTTGGCACACAGGGAGGTGTGGACTGGTTGCTGTTCATCTGGCGGAGGCATTGTAAAATGTCCCTGTGCACCGCCGTCATCTCATGTAGTACATCCCACTTGGACTCCACGCGGGTCATGTGGGAGTCCACACGTGACATGTGGGAGTCCACACGTGACATGTGTGACTCCACTTGGGACATGTGGGAGTCCAAGCGGGCATGATGGGCAGCCTGCTGCTGTTTGATGTCTCTGAGGAGCCCCACTACCTGGCTGAGCTCTCCGGTGCTGGACTGGTACGCATCAGCTATGCGTACCAGTTGTGGGTCTTCATGCACACCAGCAACGTCTGCAAGCAGCGACCTCTGTCTCCCACCCCTCCCACCACCCCTGCTGACATGTGCAGTGTGTGCAGTTGCACGCACAGATAACCCTGGTCCACCTTGGGGGTTGGTGGTGGTGGTGGTGTCCATGGCCCCAGGTTGGTCCAGGGTCACTGCGCTGGTGTTGTTCCTTATTCTGTCCATGTCGGCAGGGATGGTATTCGTGGTGACAGTCGTTGGAGGGTGGGTGCAGGGGTGCAGCTGGTGGACCTGCTGGTGCTGCAGCTGGTGGTCCTGCTGGTGCAGCATGTTGACTTGCACCGGATGTGCCAGGTTGTTCTTCATCGTCCGAGGGAGGACAGAGGCTGTACGACGCCAGTGAGCTCGGCATCCTCTTGAGCCTGGGACTGGGACTCCTCAGCGTCTGCTGCTGTGTCCCTATCATCACCTGTTTTTGGGAGACACAAACAATGTATGTCATGTTTCTGCAGGCATCAGTGGTTGACACACCTGACAGTTGTGACTGTGCCTCGGGGTGCGGGCCTGTACATTGTATTGTCCTAAGTCGTCACAGTCAGGGGTTGATATTGGTGTGGCACATTGTCCTGCATTATTTGGGCATTTCTATGTATTCTCTGGGGTGTGAACATGGTCTGCATTGATTGTGTTTGGTTGTCCAGCCAGACCTCCTTCCCACCCACCCACCCACCCAGTCAGTTATCCCACCATGGAACGTGCTTGCATTGCAGGGAGTGTAAGTTGTCTCTCAGGATGTCAGTCAGTGGTGTCCTGCTGTTTGTTGGTGCACAGTTGGCAGCAGGGCCTTGTGCTCCCCACAGCAGTAGCCAGTGTCAGCCATCTTGTGAGTCCTTCTCCACTCCCTGTGATGTGAGCATGGTTCAGGTGGTGCTTGATGGGACAGTTGTGGGGTGAGCTATGTCTGTGACTACGACTCCCATCATGCTATTGCCTCCACCCCCTTCCCAGCATGCCCATGCTTCCTTCCTTTTGACTCTGCTTCCCTGTGGGGTGGGCTGGCTGTGCTGACAGGATGGCTGGGAGTGTTGTCCTGGCAGTTGTTTGGCTAAGAGTCCCAAGAGTGTCCCTGTGCTTCACACAACATAACCCAGGGTGGTGGTGCTTTGTGGGATCTTGTGTTAGGATGGAGGGCATTGCATTCTACCAGGTGGGTACTGTGGAGTTTGTGTTGGGGGGGGGGTGAGGGGAGGTGCTGGTGACTATAGTCAGTGCTGCAAGTCCCCCTTCCCACCCAGCCAGCCAGATATCCCACCATGGAACGTGCTTGCATTGCAGGGAGTGGAAGTTGTCTCTCAGGATGTCAGTCAGTGGTGTCCTGCTGTTTGTTGGTGCACAGTTGGCAGCAGGGCCTTGTGCTCCCCACAGCAGTAGCCAGTGTCAGCCATCTTGTGAGGTCCTTCTCCACTCCCTGTGATGTGAGCATGGTTCAGGGTGGTAGTTGATGGGACAGTTGTGGGGGTGAGCTATGTCTGTGACTACGACTCCCATCATGCTATTGCCTCCACCCCCCTTCCCAGCATGCCCATGCTTCCTCCCTTTTGACTCTGCTTCCCTGTGGGGTGGGCTGGCTGTGCTGACAGGATGGCTGGGAGTGTTGTCCTGGCAGTTGTTTGGCTAAGAGTCCCAAGAGTGTCCCTGTGCTTCACACAACATAACCCAGGGTGGTGGTGCTTTGTGGGATCTTAAGGATGGAGGCATTGCAGCTCCCAAGACCAGTGCCTCTGAGTTTAATAAACAGAGAGGGGCAGGGAGTTTTGGTGACCTGCAGTCATTCTGGGTCACAGCCTGCTAAACAAACCAGTCTCTTTCATGGAGCATTGCTTAGCCACAGGGAGTGAGTGCTGTCTCAGGATCTCAGTCAGACATTCTGCAATATTTGTTCACAGGTGGCAGGGCCTTGTCTACAGCAGTAGCCAGTGTCATGTCTGTGGAATGCTATAACTCTGTGATGGGCATGATTCAGTGTTGAATGGGATGAGGTGTGGGGTGATGCTGTCTGCAGCTGAGCTCCCATCAGCTGCTGCACTCTCCCCCACCTGCTTTGTGCTTTCATAATACAGAGCTCCAACTCCCTGGGCAGTGGTGGTAAACATTACAGCCAGGTAGCTGGGTATTTCTCTGGCGTTTGTTTGGCTGGTCTAAAGTCTGCTTCTGCTAACTGCTTCCAGTTATCAGTAGTGGTGCTGGCTGGATCTTATATTCTGGATGGAAGCCATCCCAGTGAGTACTGAGTTTCTTGTTGGAGAGAGATGAGAGTGTGGTGACTGATCATTGCTGCAGTCCATGCACAATAATGAAAGCAGATATCCCTGCTGGAACTTGCCGGGTGAAGTTGTCGGTCAGTCAGTGAACGCTCTACCGTTTTGTTGCTGGTTAGCGGCAATTTTGTCTGCTGGCGGTGACAAATCTGGCGTATCGCGCGGATGCTCCATCCCGCAATTGGCTGCTCGTTCAGGGTATTCTTAATCGGTTGATTGTGATTGACCTGTCGCTCGGGCGCTGTCTTTATCGTGCTCTGCCGCCAGCGGCCTGGCAACTGCTGCCGATAAAACCTGCCGTTGAGCTGTTGCTGGCAGGTTGGCGGAATATTTGTCTGGCGATTCTTAACAAAATTAAAATTCTGGCTGCTGGCATAACCGGTGGTGGTGCTGCGGATCTGGCGGATGGAAGCCCATTCTGGTGGTGCTGGAACTGCTGGCAGGGGGCGGGGAACGCTGGCCTGATGAACACCAGTCCCGCTATAGCCAACTGGATATCACTATGGGCGTGCTGGCGGCAGGGGTGGTGCTCTGGATATCGATTGACGGTAATATGCTGCTGTTGGTGCTGATTGGCGCTGGTGCCGCCAAAGCAATGCCGGTATCGTATCTTGATTATTCTCACTACAGCAGTCGTGGTTCAGTGGTATTGATGGACGTTGTGGGTGGGCGTATGTCTGCGACTCTGACTTCTGCGTCTTTATTGCCTCCCTTTATGCCAGCGTACTGGCAACTGCGCTATTGCTGATGTTTTCTCCGGCGGTGGGCGGGCTGTACTGACGGATAAGCCGTTATTGTCACTATGGTCTTATTCTGGTCGGTGTCTAACGCTACGCTAACCCGGTGTTGACCTTTGCCGGATCTTATTGGTCTGACTGCATTCCCCGGTGGTGCTAACGGGTTTATGTTGAGGTGAAGGTAACGGCTGACTATAGTCCGTTGCTGGTCACCTTCTTCTGGCAATGAATATTTCTTTGTGGATGCCGCATTACAGGATTGTCGGTTATTCTCTGGATAATGGTGTTATTCTCTGGCTTGTTGGTGCGGTGTTGCGGTATTATTACCAGCGGGTAATGATGTTCGCTCTGTTGATCTGTCGCTCATGGTGTAAAGACATGGTTCAGATGATGATGATGGACGGTGTGGGGTGACTGTCACATTCATTCCATCATTATTGCTCTTCTTCACCTTGTTGCCGCTATTTCCTTTGATATTTATAACGGAGGTGATGACATGGCAACGGATGGCAAAATTATTGTCGCGGTGTTTACAGCAAATTCACCTGAAATTTCCCTGCTGCCGCAACAGCAGGGTGGTGGTAACCTGCTGGATCTGCTGGATGAGCTACGCTACTGGTGGTATGGGTTTATGCTGGGGAACGTGGGGAAGTGCTGCATTCGTCAGTGCCAGTCTGCCTTCACCGGTATTGATGACCACTGCTGGCGTGCTTACGCTGGGATGGGATTATCTCTCGAAGATCTCGATGTTGAATACCTGCCGCTGATTTTGGTGCTGCAGCAGACGCTACTCTGGCAACGACGGTAATTGTCGATATCGCGTTCTTTCTCGCCAACAAATGGTATCGTTCGGTGTTGTTGATCGGACGGGGATTTTGAAGACGCTGCTGCTGACTGGAAACCGCAGCGGTGTATTCCTGACAACCAGCACTACTGGTGCAACCTGTACAGGTAAAGTTAACGCTGTGTTGGTGGCAACCTGGGCGGCTGCCTGTGGTCGCAACCGTATTCCAGCGTTGTTGCTGCTGCTGGCTGGTTGTGGTTATTGCCTGTTGGCGTTGGTCTGGCGCTGGTGCTGTTGGCTAACGCTATTGTTTACGTTTCTGGTCGATTCTGTTCCGTTCTTTCTGCTAATTCTGTATCGCCATGGTTTGACTCTACCAGCGATGATTATTATTGCTGGCGTTTATTGCTGGCTGTTGCTGTTCACCAGTCTGGATGTCTGGTCACTTATAATATGGCGGAAGGTATTGCTTTACTTCTCACTATGGGGCTATGGGGATGTTGACGGCGGAAGACGTGCTGCGCGTTATCGCTGGTCGTTATCTGGCGGTCTGACATCTCCGCACGTCTTCTTTCTTCTGGATATCATTCTTTATGCTGGCATGGCGTTGGGCATTCTTTATTTGATGATCTCTATCTGGTTTTCTGGCGCAGGAGTTGATGAAATTTCAGCGGCTGTATTCCCCTGGATCATTGAACTGATTTAATCTGGTTGATTATTGAAGACGCGTGACCGTGGTGATGTTGATGACCATATGTTCGACCTTTGATGAAATTATTGATGCTATTATTTTACTGGTGCTATGTGTTGTTCTTCTTAGTGCTGATATGCGCCGCTTATGAGGTGACTGCTGATGCTTAACGATTTTATTTCTTGATTCGCGGTGATAGCATTTAAAGCTCCGGTGGTGCTGTCACCGCCAGTGGTGCTGGTGCCGTCGCTGGCTGTGCGCGGTTGATTTTTCACCGTGCTCTTTATGCTGGAAGCGATATGATGCGGGTAATTTCACGCGCATTCGTCTGTTGACGCTCGTTCGTTCCGCCTTGTTTGCTGACGCCTTCGCCGTCTGCGGCAATAACGATATCGCCAGTGGTTTTATAAAAAATAACGGTGGCTGGCACCATCTCAATCGCGGCTTCGGTGGCGTCGACATTAGCGCCGCCAGCAGCGCTACGGTTGAGTTGGCGGAACTGGATGGTGGTTTATTCTGGAATTCATCTGGTGTTGATTGATTCCGTATTTTCAGCCGGATTCCCGGTAACTCTGCCTGGCGACAGGCTGGTCAGCCTGTTCTGGCATTATTGATGGTTCTCGCCTGGCTTTGCTGCTGGCATGGAAACGCTGTGCATATTGATTGGTATTTTCGGATCGATGGATGATTACTTTCAGGTAGTCGGTCGACTGGCGCATGTTGCTGTTGTCTTGCTAATGTTCTTAACGGTTCCAGCGAAATATTGTTGCGGTATCCGGAACAGACAATCGATGGCGGCCTCTTCTGGCATTCTTCGATCTTTTTAAAACCAATGCTTATCGAATTCTGGCGGTCATCTGGGGTTCTTTAAAGAAACTCTTTGTTCCTTTATTACCTGGACTGGTCATCACCCAGTAATGGCGTATTTATGACTTTCATGTTGAGACGACAAATAATCTTTATTCAGGCAACAGTTCTCAAGTTTTGGGCATGAAGTTGAAGAGGCACTAACGTTAAGTTCAGGAAGACGAAGATGGTTGATGCTGCCAATTCTTGTCACATTACACCATTTTTATACTGGACGATGGAAGCCATTTCACTCTGTACTGGATGGGGATTATTCAGGAGGGATTCTTCTTGTTGGATACTCTTTGGTGATTTCGTGAAATTTTGATTATCCATTTTCAGCTCCCCAATGGACATTTCCCTCATGGTGCTGGACGCTTGTTCCTGACCGTTTATCATCTGCCGTGGTCAGCTGGCAGTCTTTATCATTGCCAAAGGTTTCTGCGTGAAATCTTGCCGATGAAAATTTGACTCGAATACCGGAATACGCGCTTAAAACGAACATTCAGGAAAGGAAGATCGGACCTGCTGACCAGCCAGATGAACTGCTGTGGTGAAGCCAGGCTACCGGCTTTAACGACCAGGGCGTTATCAAATCTTGCCGTTGAGCTTATCAAAGGGCTTTGATAAGGATAAAGATGCTGGCGCCACGCCGCGCATCAGCTCCGCTAATCCATTCTACCGTTGTTTTATTGAGCATCTGAAATTTTAGCCATTGAAAACCCAATTGCTGTTATATTCTGGTCAGCCGGAACTGGCTGATGCAACGTTTTCTTATTTTCTCGTCGTGGGCGGTAAATGGTGACCGTTGCCCGGATCCTGGGTCGGTGCCGTAAGGAGAAACAGTCTTCTCCAGAGAAAAATAACCTTATTATTGAACAAAGATTAACGATGGACAGCACTGTGTGAACCTCGGCGGTCTGCTTATCGGGCGTGATGAAACCCAACCAGTGGCATTGACTGCAACCTCGCTGCTGAAAGAGCTGGAACAAACCATTTGGACAATCCTCATCTGCGATGAAGGTTTTCCCGGACGTAATGTTGCTGCTGATGAAACACATTAGTCTGGATTGTGGCTCAGGAAGAACTGTATTATATGCAAAGTCTGTATTGTATGAACAGTGTTCTTAAGAAATTCTGCTGGTGAGCTACAGTGTAAAGATTGATGGGCAGTTTATTTTCAATGCGTCTCTGTTTTTCCTTGAACGCATAAGTTCTAAAGTGTTAGGTTGGCTTTATTTGTTTCTCTTTCTTCTCTTATGTCTTTCTCAAGTCTCATGCTACAGACGCTTAGTCTGGTTCTCAACAGAACTTGAGGCTGGAAGGCTTACCTCTTCTTGATACAAAGTTAAGGGCTTAACGATGATTATTATTGAATTAATGAATATATATTTAATATTGGGCCAAACTAATTTCATCAATAGATGAGTATGTCCCCTTAATGTTTAATTAACATTCACTGCTTCTTTATTGAACCATGTTGAAAGTTGTTTGGGTTTCTCGGCGTTATTTCAGGCCGTCGTAATCAACTGGCATTGCTGGTCAGTCTTCAGCCTGATGACATTGATATTCTTCCGCAGGTTGTTCAAAACGTCCATCTGCTGACTTATTTTCGATGCGGTCTGGTGATGGTGTCGATGACAAACCTCGGCTTTCCTGGCTGAAGCTACGCCCATATCAGCCTGTACTGATAGCTGGTAAAAGTGGAAATCAGGTGTGCTGTCGCCACATCTGGAACGATATCCGGAATGCAATATTTGCCAGTATTTTTCTCCGTTGGGAACGATGGTTATCAGGCATTGCCTGCCGTTGTGGTGAAGTTCAATATTGATAAAAAACCTCTGTTGAGGAATGGATAACCTTCGACGAACATGGCGGTTACCGCCCGTTTTGGTAGTCCAGCTCTGTATGAAGAACAAGATTGACAGAATTCGCCACCCTGGTCATTTGGTGCTGGATGGCCAGTTATCGCTGACCAAACCGTCTGTTGTGGTTATCGCGATTAACGTTCGATTGATAACATCTGGAAGTGGGCATTTATTGTTGGCTGGTGTTAATCCCGGTGTTTATTTGCCATTCAGGACATTACCCAGCCTTTACCTTCTGGTGTACTAAAGACGCTGGCGCAATGAACAGACCTGAAATTGTTAACGGTTTGCTGAATCTTATCAATATTCATCGGTCGCCACCAGTTGAGATTTACAACTGGTTGATGATCATTAACCTTTACCTTCGACGGTGGTGCTGGCCCTGATCTTTATTATGGTGATGCTCTGTTGATTGGGCGTGGCAATGACGGAACTCTCAACAACATTTATCTTACCAGACTGCGGCAATGGGGTTTTGATGCCGGAACTGGTGACAACACTATGACAATAAAACCTGCCTTTGATGAAATTATTCGCGTTGATTGAGATAACCCATTTTTATCGTGGTGCGTTTGTTTCTGATGATGAACCTGAAAAAGATGAATGCGGACAGATGTGGTAATAACAATTGACCTGTGATGAACTGGGTATTTTTAAGAACAAGAACGAACAAAGTAAGTGGTTTTTCAAATAATGAAGATCAATCAGTGATTCTTATTACAATGCTAATTTATATGGATATTGGTCATCAAATATTATGAAGTAATGAGTAATGCTGTTGCTGAAAATTATGGTTGATGAATGGCACAACGATCAGCCATATTGTTGTCTATGCGCGGCGAACTGGATGACCATTCTGGCCAGGCAGATGAACTGATGTTAACTGAATGCTGGAAAGATGACGCGATGGATAGCCTGCTGGTGATGACTGGTGACAACAATATCCCCTATATTGTCAGGAAGGTTGATTCTACAGCCTTTGCCGACCCGGGAATGGCAATAATTTCCTGAACATGGGGCTGGATATTTTAACGCTGGGCTGGTTGCAGCCAAACAGCAAAATCGCCTGGCGTGGCGTATTACGATTGAACTGCTCAGGGCACTGCTGGCTGCTTAAAGAGCAATGGCGTAAAAACTGGATATCAAAGCGGCAGCAGGATATGGTGCTGGCCTCTGGTAACATTACTGAAAGTGGTGCTGTTGACAGGACCTTCGTGTGGTGACGATGAACAATATTGTCGTTCATGCTGATGAAACAATGGGCGATGGTACAGGAAATTCTCAACGCCTTTATTCTTGCAGGAACTGTTACTGCTGGTCATCAGGTGGAACTGGAAGAAAAGCGATGCCGATGAGTCATGATGAAAACCTGTTAAAGACGTATTGTTTCCTGCTGCTGCGTTCATTTACTGGGCACTGGGCGCTGTCGCGCTGGCAAGGTCAGCAAATGGGCTGCAGTTGGGTGAAAATCGCTGGAAAAGAGCAACCTTATCAGGGGCAAACAAACCCGCTGTTGCAAGGACGCATTCTCAGTTGATTGATGCTGGCCTGGGGCTGGCTTGCGTATCGCCTGCGTGATGTTGATAACGTTCACCCTGGCAACTATGTCAGCAGCAAAGGTTGAGGAGAAGACTCAACTAACGGTTCTGAAGAGATTTCTTACGCTGTTCCCGGAGGGATTAATCTGGTCTGTTATTGTACGGTAGTGGAAGCTGATCAGTCATCAGCGTTCTCTGCGTCTGCCGTATTTGTGATGTTGGTGACTGATGATGAAAACTGATTCTTTCGTCTGGAAGGCAACAATATCTGGGGCTCAGTTCTGCCTTATTTTGAACATCTGAAAGATGGTTCGAAGATCATATTCTGGTTGAGTTTTAGTAGTGTGTTATTTATTATTTTTAGTTATCACAACAGGTTTATTCTGATGGCAAGTTAATGATGACCGTTCTTTCTGACCTTTAGTTTCAACGGCGACTGTTCTCTATTCGACGATCGTTCGAAGATTAAATTGGACGATGATCAACTGATTGCTTTACGTTTGCGTGATACGATGCTTATTCTTAATGGCATATAACGCAAAATTAAGGCAAACCGTTTTCCGTGACCATTATTGATACCTTCGACCGCTGAATGTCTTCAAAGTCGTGATGGAAATATTTGATACCTGATTCGTTGGTAGATGTTGTTGTGACTGCTGATACCTCATTTGATGAGATTCTTGATTTTAGCTGGAAATTTGACCTGAAAGTTTTGGCATTCTCGAAACAATTGGAGAACCATTTGAAGTGGCTAGTTCGTTCTGGTATGATTATTCTGGAGAAGAAGTATGGTCTATGGGTAGGTTGGGGAGAAGATATTGGTGGTGATGCTGTCATGTCAGATGATTTATCAATTGATATTCGTCCCAGATTATAAACTGGAGAGGCTTTCAATGATTCATTATGTCGCAATGATATCTCCGGAAGTTCTGAAGTATCCATTGTTTCGATGACAAACGTTGGGCGCTATTGATGATTCTTGGCGGAACTCGCCGGAGACGTATTACAGGTTTAGATGCATATTTTATTTGATGCTCTGACGATTCGATGATTAATGACCAATCATTTTATTACCTTCTGACCTGCAAATGTTTAGGTAAAAAGTCTTGGGTTAACTACTAGGCAAACAAGAGTCAGCAGATGAAGCGCCATTCTGTTCTCTGTTGGGAATATTCTATATTTCTTAGATGGAACATCTTGTTGCTCAACCTTCTCAACCGGTGGTGCAGCAATATTCTTTTCTTGTTATGATTGTCAAGTTTCTTTGTTTGCATTTCATGTACTGATAAATGATGAATGATGATTCTTGGGTCAATCTTATTATCTTTGAGTTTTTACCAAGTGACTTATTCTCTTCCGGCGAGTGGTGACTTTCTTTGTGGAAGTTTCTGATATGATTATTGAATAATGGACTTTGTTTATCGACTTCAATGGCGTTGTGCTGGAGTCTGAAATGATGGATGATTGGTCGTCTTCTGATATGATATATACTTTATAGAATATATCAAACTTAATTGGTTTTCTGACAATTCCCTATTTAAGTAACAGTTTCTTTAGTCTGTGAGGATATTTTGGTTTAGTATAAAGAGGTAAGTATATCAATTTCTCTCTGGATTAACGTTATGGTGGCAATTAACCGGTCTTCTTCTTTGAAGGACTTCATCGTTTTGTTGAACGATGAGTCCCAAATGAGCTTTAATCTGAAAGCATAATTTTTGGATCTTCATCTTGAGATTCGACCATCTGCCAGGTTTACCGCCGCCAGCCCCTCTACGGTTGAGTTTTTTCTGTTGGTCACCGTAATTAACGGTGTGCTCTCTACTTCAGTCTTCTTTGTCTGGAGCTTTCTGCTCATGGTGGATTCTGACAGTTGTTGGGGTCGATGATTGATGTATTTGTCATTGTGCGTATTGGTAGAGTTCTGGTGGGACTGAAAGATTGGGTTCTTGTGATGCCAGTATAGTTCATGTCGGGTTGTTTGGTTTAAGCCTGGTCCTGATTTGGAAAGAGACAGTCTAAAGAGGTTTGGAAAGTCCAGATGAAGCGAAAAGGTTTCGTGACAATATTTTCTGATAACAATCTGGTGGCACCTTTAATGTTTGTTCAAGGGCTGTTTGTTAGTCCATTCGATGATGAAGGTTCAATACCTCATCGCGAATTTGGTGGAGTTGGGGAGATGTGATGATACGGCTCTCTTGGTGGAAGTACCGGAAAATGGTGATGAACAGTTGAGCAACAGGTTGTGAAGTTAACAAACATTGTTTGAAGTGTTTAGCGTCTTTAACAGGTGAAGGTATTCGTTAGTCTGAAGAGTTCCCGTTTCGCTGGATCAGTGATGAAGGGGAACAGATTATTGCTGGATTTTGGTGGTTCTGGGGTGAAGTGCTGCTTACCTTCGTTTGCGCTCTTGATGTATGTGCATGTGACGGTGCTGATTGAATGCTGCTGGCTTTGACGAGTTTCAGTGAATACAGGTCAGGTCTTATTTCTCTCTTGCAACTCTTGTCTATATTTATAAATAATTGACCATTAACTATGGGTCTGACGCTGTTTCAGGCTCACCACTCTTTATTGTTAATCTAAACTAACAGACTTATTCACACTCCCAGCCTTCTACATCTTTATCTGAATGAACTGGGGTATCATGCTTTCATTTTCATCAATTCGCGGGTCTAAAGCTGGAAACTGTTTTATGAGTAGTGCATAAGGAAAAAGTACATATTACTATCTTCACTAGATAATAAATTTAGGTTCCCACAGATAGCTTCCCTTTCACTGGTGCAAAACATTTAATGCTTGTTGATGTCGATTTTCTATATAAATTACTGATTTAAATACGACAGATTGAATGCGATGGAAGGTAGAAATGCTGGCTACAGTCGATAGCCTGGCAACGCCGCTGGAAGTGTTTATGTATTGGGTTGTTGGGGCATCCCTGGGGATTTTGTAGATGAATTACCTGCCAGAAGAGCATTGAACTGAGGGCTATCAGGAACCAAAACCGACGCTCAAAGTGGTCTTATCGAGTTTCAGCAGACATCGCCGCACAGGCCGTTTATCGAGTTTTCTCGGTAATTTATTGTTGGCGAAGGCGGTGCTCAGACTGGAGATGGAAATAATTCTGCCGCCGTCGGTGAGATTTAGTTTGTTCTGGAAGGTTGGCTCTGTATTCAGGCCGGAACTATGTATTGTCGAGGGAATGACTGGATAACGGGGAACAGGCGAAAAACAGGTTTGATCTGGGGCTTATGAAAGGTGTTTCGCCCGTTGTTCATCACGCTGCTTTGGGTAAGTTAATCATGGCGTTGATGAAAGGGCTGATATTCTTATTAACGGGTGGAGGGCAGGTGGGTATTCAGCGTTATAACCTGCGTTGACCCGTCAGTTGAAGTCTCAAACAACTGAAGTCGCTCATGGTGGAACTGGATATGGAAAGCTGGAGATTTGGTGAAATTTCTCGGTCGCCTTACTCATCTGGCGACGAATCTGCGTATTTGCCTGGATAAAGACTTCGGTTGTGCGGATTCTATAAATTCGCTGATTCAGCCTGGTGGTAAACTGGTTAAGAGTGGTGTTGTGTGAAGTCAATATGAAAGGAAAGACAGTGAAACTGTATATGGGTAGAACTACTAACGAAGAACTCTCAACAGCAATATGTTGACATCGAAAACCGTGTTCGGTGCTGCCGATGATGTTCTATGCAGTCTACCTTATGATGAAGATTATTATTGCCATGGTGTGAAAATCGCTTGCTGAAATCTATTGTGGTGATGATCAATCTCATTGAGGTATCATGCGACACCGGATACAGAGAAGATGGAGGCCATTTCCAATTCTTTTTCCCTTATTAATCGGCGCTTTCTTTCGGTGGTTGAAAGTCTGTACATTCTGATTATTTTCTTTAATGACCCCTTGTACATCTCTAAAGGCTGCTGTTAACTGGAAGAAAGTGCTGGAAGAGGAACTGATGTTGACAAAGTTTAATTGATGAGAACAGCAGCAAAGTAATAACGAGCAGCGAACTGATGTATTGATTCGTTTACCGGTTGCTGGACCTTTCTTCTCTTCAGGAATGCCTGCTGGCTTTCGTTTGTTTCGCCGGATCCGCCGTGAAAATGGTATTGTTGAGGTCTTTACTGGTAAATATGCCGATTGCAGGGCCATTTCTGATGCTGCGGATGCTGGTGATTTGAGGCAATGGCTGCTGCCCTTCTGGTTTAACCGGTGAGATTGTCGTCATTTTCTGGAGAGTCGCCGTGTGTTTCTGTTGCGGTAATGACAAACCAGTGTTTCTGTATTTTGATGCTGTCGCCAGCCGGATTTTACCGTGATGGCCAATGCGCAACAACAACAGCCGTCCGCCGTCGCCCGTGCGTCTGTCAGGAAGATGACCTGCTGCTGGAACAGGAAGGAAGGAGAAGGTCAACCTGTTTCCAGGTTGAAGGTGATTGGTTTCTTTGAATGGACAGATGTTTCTCACCCAATTTCCCGGTGGCAGGCGATGACCTGTTGAGATGATTTGTTCTCGGCGCTGGTGGGGAAGTTATCGTTTTATGAAAACTCGCATTTACCTGCGTGCTGGCGATGATTGACGTGGTTCAGGATAATCAACTGGAAGGAACAACGCTGCTCTGCTGATGAACAGCGGGCTTTATCGTCGTCGATGGGGAAGTTCGACTGAAGTCCGATGGCTGGATGGCTTGCTGCTGGATGCGTTGGCGAAGCTGGTCGATGTCGAAGATGATGACGCTCTGAAGATGATGAGCATTTCTTGCCAGAGCAAAGGTGGCTTTCTGGAAACTTTAAGTAAATTTTCTTTATGCCGCCTGTTTGAACTATCTCGAAGAAGACGACTCATTGTGAATATTTGGTGACTGTTGTCGAAGATGGAGCCGCAAGATTCTTCGTCTGGCTTATGTTGAGATTCTGGAAAGTTGATTATTGCTGGTTATTATGGCTCAACGTGATTCGATTGAAACAATAATAATATGACTCTGCGTAATGGATGGCAAAGGACGTATTGTTTGGTAGCGAATGCGTAGAATGCTAAGCAGCAACTGCAGTATGGGATGATGTCAGTGTCTCTGCAGCAGCACTAACTCTGAGATGAAGACCTGCTTGTGGGCAGGGACTCCATCATTTCAGCTGCTTACCAGCAGCTGTGACTTCATTCTGTAAATGCTGATGGTAGCTGCCTTGTTTATATTGCTGTGGGGTGTAGCCAGTCCTCACCAATGACACTTTGGGCCTTCTTTGCCCTGCCACATGTTCTGGGGCAGTTAATAACACTGTCTCACATCTTTCTTCATTGGCATCCTGATGGTTCTCATGGCTTCTTATGAGCTGGGGAAATGCATTCCTCTGCATGGAAGATGCTTAATCAGCAGGCATTTTAGGATGGGGATTCAGAATGATGCTGCCAGCCTTATAGGCTGGGCTCAGCTGCTCTGTTGCCAGTACAGTTAGACCTTGTTCATTCAGTGTGGGGTGGTGAGTTCTCCCTTTCTGATAATCTCAATGATGCATTCAGCCATGGCTGGGCTGATAATATTGCCAGTTGGTCATGCCTGCCAGTCTGTCATGGGTATGCTGCCCATCATTCTTTAGTAAAAACAGCCTGCCAATGGTTGGCTTTGAGCCTTTGGATGCTGGACAGTGTGTCTCAGTGACCATCATTCTCATTTGAGATTAATCAGTGTGTCAGTCTTGTTCTTGTTGATGATTAATATAAGCATCTCAGCAGTGCATTTTAAAATAGGTGGGATGCTTCTAGACAACTATGCTTTGAATTTCTGTCATTTAATGATGAAATTATTCTTCAGTTCAAGAACTATGGTTTTCAGTGATTTCTTGGGCACTGAATATGAATTTTCCTTCTCAGTTTCATAAACCTGGCTTTCAGTGAATTTATATATACTTTCTTTCTTGTGTGTGTGTGTCTGTTATATATATATATATAAATAACAAAACCTTACGGTCCAAGATACACGAACCAGAGTCTCCACGGCACAGAGGAAATCCACAACCAGGTACTTAGAAGTATTTTATTTTATTTTTCTTGATCACACCATTTGTGCAAACGTGCAAAGGACGGTCAACGCGTTTCGGCGAATGCCTTCAACTGGACCATAGAGTCCTGCCATCTAAACTGTCCATTTAAAGGGACACTGTGCATAAATCCCTTATTTATTTCCATTAAAAATAGACTAGACTGTTAACCCCAGTTTATAAGTATTCATGTCGGCTTTTAACTGTTTCCATCTTTCTTTCTGGTTTAATAATTATAATAATCATGATAAAGTATCTTGAGTTAAATAAGAAGTTCCAATCAGCAAAAATCAATAAAAACAACCGCATCAGGGAAGAGGTAAAAATAATGTGAGCAGAGAGTATAACAAGGGAAATACTGGGACGGACGGGAAATTTCATCAGATAAAAAGATAAAGGCATATATAAACACATCATAAAGTACATGTTAAGAGCACATTCAGTAAAATATGAACATTCTATTTCTGTAAAGTACATTTTTTTTAAAAAGAATGAACAAATTCGATATGTTAAAAAATGAGGAAAAATGGAGGAGATTAAAGATAAGGGAGATGCATTAAGACAATTAGAAAATCAGAATGTAAAAACCTCCACATATCTTATAAATATTTAAAAATATATGAAAGAACCCCTGCCGGTCATGGTTCTAATGAATAGGGGAAAGTGACACGTGCATTGTGCAAAGTACAAAGTGCAAATACGAAATGTGCAAAAATTTGCAGTGCAAAAATTAAGTTTCAAACCATTTCCCTTCAAGAATCTTAATTCTTCTGAGATAAATCTCAGATTGAGGAAATAAAGTGTCAAATGCATTTGTACAAATTTACTTTTTTTTATAAAAAAAGAGGTCATTTTCCTAAAATCTTATTCCCATGAACCTTGATATCTATTAAGTAGTTTATATCAATAAAATCACTACAGATTTCATGTCTCATGAGGGGTCTAATCAATAAATACTCCTATTCCTCTTATTGTAATCATACCAATTCCATGCTCTCACATGTACTACATATATCCTACTATTTCCTTCATCTCTTCCGTTACTTGGTTCTGGAATCCCCCAATTCCATCCCTTTTCTCAATGATACCATCTCACAATTATAACTCCTTAGTTCATACTCCCATTATGTCTTCACTTGATGGTACTCTATCATGTAGTTCTACGTGGGTCCATTGATTAACTGATATAATTTATTCAGTTCCATAATCCAAAAATTATGCTGTTAATTCATCTTGCATCATCATAAGTGGACATGTAACTCAGCATCCAAATTATGCCCAAATGGACTTTCTGTTCCAAGTGCCAGGATGAACCTCGATTCTGCTCTTCTTAGGTCCAGGGTTCTGTCTCCTCCTCTTTCATTTTGTTTTATCATCTTGGCACCGAAATATTTTAATTCTGAGTTATTGCCCAAATGTTTTTCTGAAAAATGTTTTGCCATTGGATATGAGAGATCTTTATTTTTTATAGCCCTTAGATGTTGTAATATACGAAGTTTTAATTTATTGATAGTGCTCCCAACGTAGAGTTTTTTACATGGACATTCTAAAACATACACTACATATTTCGATTCGCATGTGATATGTTCAATAATCCTCTCCTTCTTTCCATTTTGCAGTTGATACGTTAATGTATTATGTCCATGTTCACAAGCCTTACATTTGGAACATTTCCAAAAACCAGGTGTTGTTAGCCAAGTTCTACTCCCTTTCTCATTATTTGATGTTTGCAAGTGGCTGTGTGTCAAAAGATCGCCCAATGAAGCTGTCTTCCTGAACGTAATCTTTGGAGTTGTTGGTAATGTCTTTTTTAATGATTCATCAAGCATTAATATGCTCCAATGTTTTTTGATAATGGATCTTACATTCTTGTTTTCCACATTGAAGTCTAAAATTAAACGGGTCACATCTTCTTCTTCTAATTGATTATGGTTTGTCAATAAGTCAGATCTCATTTTCCTTCTACTTTAGTTTTAGCACTTTCAATAACACCCGATGGATAGTTCCTAGCCAGAAATCTAGAGCTGGTTTCATCTAGGTGTTGCTCGATGTCAATGTCTTCTGAGCAATTCCTCTTTACGCGCAGCCTCTCTCCATATGGAATACTCCACTTTAGATGTTGAGGATGTCCACTATTCGCATGGAGGATGCTGTTTGTGGCGGTGGCTTTCCTGTGTATTTTAGTACAGAGCTTCTGTTCTTGTACAAATACTTCTACATCTAAATATGTTACCTGTGTTTTACTACACATCGATGTGAAGGATAGATTATAATCATTTTGATCCAAGCTCTGTATAAATTCGTCAAGAACCGATGAGTCTCCTTCCCATATCACGAACAAGTCGTCGATATATCTCATCGAGGTCTTGATATTCAGCTTGTACCTGCTCTGTAAAATACCTTCTTCCCAAACCGCCATGAATAGATTCGCGTAAGTTGGGGCAAATGACGTCCCCATAGCTGTGCCTTGTCTCTGGAGAAATATTTCCCCATTAAACAAAAAAACATTATGCGTTAAACAGTAGTTCAACATTTCCATAATCATCTCAGAGTGTTCTAAAAAACTCAATGATCTTCTCTTTAAGAATCTTCTGACGGCTGTCAGGCCATTTTCATGGAGAATTGATGTGTATAACGAATTTACATCTATTGTAATCATGATCAGAGACTCATTCCAATTAATATCTCGTATTCTGTTTAAAAAAGCCGTAGTATCCTTCAAATACGAGGGAAGAGATGTCACAAATTCCATTAAAAACACATCTATATAATGGGAAGTCTTCTCCAGTAGTGACCCCATAGAACTCACTATGGGCCTCCCAGGGGGATTAACAAGTGACTTATATATATGTGTGTATTTGTAGTTGCCATAATTTTTCATTAGAAGAGGCTAGCAAGACAGCTAAAGCTAGACTGAAAAAGACTTAAGCAAGCCTAAGAGGCACTGAGAAACTAAAACAACATGGAGAAAATAACAGCTTTCTGAATCCCTATCCACTTCCAGGGGTTAAAGTAATTGTTACATATGCCTAAAGCTTTTCAGTGAATTTCTATGGTTTTTTAAATGCCAATTTCTAACTATAACGTTCCTGAAACCTATGGTTTTTTCAGTGAATTTCTATGGTTTTTTAAATGCTAATTTCTAACTATAACGTGCTTGAAACCTATGGTTTTTTCAGGGAATTTCAAAGGTTTTTTAAATGAAAATTTGTAAGTCTAATGTACCTCAATCCTATGTTTTTTTATTTTCTATATATATACATATATATATATTTAAAAAAAATTGTGAATAATTTTTAGTTAGGAAAACTATATTCATCCTTCGCGCACCCTACACGATGGCTGCGCGCATTCCGGTAGCCATTTTGAAAAGTCGCGCTGGGGTCGCGACTTCGGCGTAATTTGTAAAGTATGAAATATCTTTAAATTAATTATAAATAAAAGTTTTCCTTTAAGTGTTTGTCTAAATTTATTAATAAAAGTATTTTTAAAGTATTATTTTCAATATAATTTCGACGGAAAATTATTCGATTATTATTGGATTCGGAGGTTAGGTGGGATGGCCATTTTGCTCGATCTGTTTTGCAAGATTTTTTGGTCTAGTCAGGTGGACACCCTCCTCTGGGTGAGGTAGGGCTTGGGGATTCTATTCAAAAGGTGAGGAATCCACAAGCAGAAGTATCCATCAGAAGAACAAGTTACTTACCTTCGGTAACGCTTTTTCTGGTGGATACAGTATCTGCCTGTGGATTCTTCACTGTCCCACCCGCCTCCCCGTTGTCCACCTGTTTCTACCAAAAGATGCTTTTACTGTTTGGCATGAATGTTTTTAATATGTCTTAATCATGCTTATGTTTTAATAGTGAGAAATGCTTGATCTGTTGCTATTTCTTTATGCCTTTATTGATTATGCATTTGTATATATATATATATTTATGTATACTATGTATACATGTGAAAATGTGTCGGTCCGCCTGTTTGCCTCGGTGGCACGGAAAAAATGGGTGGAACTGACTTCAGCACGCCGACGAGGTCCTCTTATGGCTCCGATGACGTAATACGGTGTCGCGAGCGGAGCCGTGCTATTATGACGTCCTGGTCGACGTGGGAGAGCTAGGAAAGAATTTCCACGGAATGCTGGCGCTGGGGATATTCACCTAAGTGTTCAGGTTAGTCCTTTGGGAGCAACTGTTTATGTTGCTACTCCAGAAACCGAAGCCAGTGATCCGAGGGCAGAGGCCGTGCAGATGGCACACGAGGTGGGGAGCCCAGTCGTGTGCAATGGCGGGGCAGCGAAGTGACAAGCACCACTACCCACAAAAAAGGTAACGAGGGCACTGAATAACACAGGATCTTCTCTTTGTATCTGGCAGGAACAACGAGGTTAAAATGCCCTAGTTCCAAAATGTAGAATTAGTGCTACAACGGTCTTCAAGAGGACCTGCGATGGATGCCGCTTCTGCCTTCCGTACCCTGGAGGCGGCACATGGGTCACGCGGTACAGTCATACTGCGGTGGGGCGCTTACACTCGTTGACCTCTCATGGCACTGCTCCACACTTCGGGGAGGACGCTTTCCATTAGCTGTGTTTTCTGATGACGTGTCGCCCGGCCCCGTCCAACAACAGAACTCCTTTAGATCTAAACAGACTCTTCTACTCTCTCACCGGAAGTGAAATCAGGCCACGCGGACACTTTAACAATACAACAGATGGGAATGCACTTTTCGGTAAAAAACAGATTCCTTCCTCCTAATTTATCAAATAAATGACTCACTGAAGAACAGGGGCCAGCTTCGATGGGTAAACAGCCGTTACAACGACTTTTTTTCTTCGCGATACCATTACAACGCATGCATTACCACGCATGCGTTGTACATCGCGAAGTCATTACTACGCATTTTTTTAGAACGCATGGTCATTTACCACGCATGCCTTTACAACGAATTTCGTTGTAAAGGTATGTATGGTAAATGACCATGCGTTCTAAAAAAATGTAGACGTTCCACGTCGTTGTAAGGAAACAGAGGCTGTTCCGTTTCCTCACAATGACGTGCACTGCACCTCAGAGACGACGTGAAGCAGGAACCACGAAGAGAGAGGAACCACGAGGAGTGAGAGGTAAGGGGTATTGGGCATGGGGTGGGGGTTACTTTTCTAGGGTTTAGGGTAGTGCAGTGGTGTTTGTGTAGTGTAGGGGGTCATGCTGGGGGTAGTGTTTTAGCATTTAGGGTAGTGCAGTGGTGTTTGGGTAGTGTTGGGGGTCATGCTGGGGGTAGTGTTTTAGGGTTAAGGGTAGTGCAGTGGTGTTTGGGTAGTGTAGGGGGTCATGTTGGGGGTAGTGTTTTAGGGTTTAGGGTTGTGCAGTGGTGTTTGTGTAGTGTAGGGGGTCGTGTTGGGGGTAGTGTTTTAGGGTTTAGGGTAGTGCAGTGGTGTTTGGGTAGTATAGGGGGTCGTGCTGGTGGTAGATTTAGGGTTTAGGGTAGTGCAGTGGTGTTTGGGTAGTGTAGGGGGTCGTGCTGGGGGTAGTGTTTTAGGGTTTAGGGTAGTGCAGTGGTGTTTGTGGTAGTGTAGGGGGTCGTGCTGGGGGTAGTGTTTTAGGGTTTAGGGTAGTGCAGTGGTGTTTGGGTAGTGTAGGGGGTAGTGCTGGGGTAGTGTTTTAGAGTTTAGGGTAGTGCAGTGGTGTTTGTGTAGTGTAGGGGTAGTGCTGGGGGTAGTGTTTTAGGGTTTAGGGTAGTGCAGTGGTGTTTGTGTAGTGTAGGGGTAGTGTAGGGGTAGTGCTGGGGGTAGTGTTTTAGGGTTTAGGGTAGTGCAGTGGTGTTTGTGTAGTGTAGGGGGTTGTGCTGGTGGTAGTGTTTTAGGGTTTAGGGTAGTGCAGTGGTGTTTGTGTAGTGTAGGGGGTCATGCTGGGGGTAGTGTTTTAGGGTTTAGGGTAGTGCAGTGGTGTTTGGGTAGTGTAGGGGGTCGTGCTGGGGATACTGTTTTAGGGTTTAGGGGGTAGTGCAGTGGTGTTTGTATAGTGTAGGGGGTCGTGCTGGGGGTAGTGTTTTAGGGTTTAGGGTAGTGCAGTGGTGTTTGTGTAGTGTAGGGGGTCGTGCTGGGGGTAGTGTTTTAGGGTAGTGCAGTGGTGTTTGTGTAGTGAAGGGGGTCATGATGGGGGTAGTGTTTTAGGGTTTAGGGTAGTGCAGTGGTGTTTGGGTAGTGTAGGGGGTCGTGCTGGGGGTAGTGTTTTAGGGTAGTGCAGTGGTGTTTGGGTAGTGTAGGGGGTCATGCTGGGGGTAGTGTTTTAGGGTTTAGGGTAGTGCAGTGGTGTTTGGGTAGTGTAGGGGGTCATGCTGGGGTAGTGTTTTAGGGTTTAGGGTAGTGCAGTGGTGTTTGGGTAGTGTAGGGGGTCATGCTGGGGGTAGATTTAGGGTTTAGGGTAGTGCAGTGGTGTTTGTGTAGTGTAGGGGGTCGTGCTGGGGGTAGTGTTTTAGGGTTTGGGGTAGTGCAGTGGTGTTTGTGTAGTGTAGGGGGTCGTGCTGGGGGTAGTGTTAAGTTTTAGGGTAGTGCGGTGGTGTTTGTGTAGTGTAGGGTGTAGTGTTTTAGGGTTTAGGGTAGTGCAGTGGTGTTTGTGTAGTGTAGGGGGTCGTGCTGGGGTAGTGTTTTAGGGTTTAGGGTAGTGCAGTGGTGTTTGTGAAGTGTAGGGGGTTGTGTTTTAGGGTTTAGGGTAGTGCAGTGGTGTTTGTGTAGTGTAGGGGGTTGTGCTGGGGGTAGTGTTTTAGGGTTTAGGGTAGTGCAGTGGTGGTTGTGTAGTGTAGGGGGACGTGCTGGGGTAGTGTTTTAGGGTTTAGGGTAGTGCAGTGGTGTTTGTGTAGTATAGGGGGTCGTGCTGGGGGTAGTGTTTTATGGTTTAGGGTAGTGCAGTGGTGTTTGGGTAGTGTAGGGGGTCGTGCTGGGGGTAGTGTTTTAGGGTTTAGGGTAGTGCAGTGGTGTTTGGGTAGTGTAGGGGGTCGTGCTGGGGGTAGTGTTTTAGGGTTTAGGGTAGTGCAGTGGTGTTTGTGTAGTATAGGGGGTCATGCTGGGGGTCGTGTTTTATGGTTTAGGGTAGTGCAGTGGTGTTTGTGTAATGTAGGGGGTCGTGCTAGGGGTAGTGTTTTAGGGTTTAGGGTAGTGCAGTGGTGTTTGGGTAGTGTAGGGGGTCGTGCTGGGGGTAGTGTTTTAGGGTTTAGGGAAGTGCAGTGGTATATGTGTAGTGTAGGGGATGTGCTGGGGGAAGATTTAGGGTTTAGGGTAGTGCAGTGGTGTTTGGGTAGTGTAGGGGGTCGTGCTGGGGGTAGTGTTGTAGGGTTAGGGTAGTGCAGTGGTGTTTGGGTAGTGTAGGGGGTCGTGCTGGGGGTAGTGTTTTAGTGTTTAGGGTAGTGCAGTGGTGTTTGTGTAGTGTAGGGGGTCGTGCTGGGGTAGTGTTTTAGGGTTTAGGGTAGTGCAGTGGTGTTTGTGTAGTGTAGGGGGTCGTGTTTTAGGGTAGTGCAGTAGTGTTTGGGTAGTGTAGGGGGTCATGCTGGGGGTAGTGTTTTAGGGTTTAGGGTAGTGCAGTGGTGTTTGGGTAGTGTAGGGGGTCGTGCTGGGGGAAGTGTTTTAGGGTTTAGGGTAGCGCAGTGGTGTTTGGGTAGTATAGGGGGTCGTGCTGGGGGTAGTGTTTTAGGGTTTATGGTAGCGCCGTGGTGTTTCGGTAGTGTAGGGGGTCATGCTGGGAGTAGTGTTTTAGGGTTTAGGGTAGTGCAGTGGTGTTTGGGTAGTGTAGGGCGTCGTGCTGGGGGTAGTGTTTTAGGGTTTAGGGTAGGTCAGTGGTGTTTGTGTAGTGTAGGGGGTCATGCTGGGGGTAGTGTTTTAGGGTTTAGGGTAGTGCAGTGGTGTTTGTGTAGTGTAGGGGGTCATGCTGGGGGTAGATTTAGGGTTTAGGGTAGTGCAGTGGTGTATCTGTAGTGTAGGGGGTCGTGCTGGGGTAGTGTTTTAGGGTTTAGGGTAGTGCAGTGGTGTTTGGGTAGTGTAGGGCGTCGTGCTGGGGGTAGTGTTTTAAGGTTTAGGGTAGTGCAGTGGTGTTTGGGTAGTGTAGGGGGTCGTGCTGGGGGTAGTGTTTTAGGGTTTAGGGTAGTGCAGTGGTGTTTGGGTAGTGTAGGGGGTCGTGTTTTAGGGTAGTGCAGTGGTATTTGGGTAGTGTAGGGGGTTGTGCTGGGGGTAGTGTTTTAGGGTTTATGGTAGTGCAGTCGTGTTTGGGTAGTGTAGGGGGTCATGATGTAGTAGTGTTTTAGGGTAGCGCAGTGGTGTTTGGGTAGTGAAGGGGGTCGTGCTGGGGGTAGTGTTTTAGGGTTTAGGGTAGCGAAGTGGTGTTTGGGTAGTGTAGGGGGTTGTGCTGGGGGTAGTGTTTTAGGGTTTAGGGTAGCGCAGTGGTGTTTGTGAAGTGTAGGGGGTCGTGCTGGGGGTAGTGTTTTAGGGTTTAGGGTAGCGCAGTGGTGTTTGGGCTGTGTAGGGGGTCGTGCTGGGGGTAGTGTTTTTAGGGTTTAGGGTAGTGAAGCAGTGTTTGGGTAGTGTAGGGGGTCATGCTGGGGGTAGTGTTTTAGGGTTTAGGGTAGTGCAGTGGTGTTTGGGTAGTGTAGGGGGTCGTGCTGGGTGTAGATTGAGGGTTTAGGGTAGTGCAGTGGTGTTTGTGTTGTGTAGGGGGTCGTGCTGGGGGTAGTGTTTTAGGGTTTAGGGTAGTGCAGTGGTGTTTGGGTAGTGTAGGGGGTCGTGCTGGTGGTAGTGTTTTAGGGTTTAGGGTAGTGCAGTGGTGTTTGGGTAGTGTAGGGGGTCGTGCTGGGGTAGTGTTTTAGGGGTTAGGGTAGTGCAGTGGTGTTTGTGTAGTGTAGGTGGTCGTGCTGGGGGTAGTGTTTTAGGGTTTAGGGTAGTGCAGTGGTGTTTGGGTAGTATAGGGGGTCGTGCTGGGGGTAGTGTTTTAGGGTTTAGGGTAGTGCAGTGGTGTTTGGGTAGTGTAGGGGGTCGTGCTGGGGGTAGTGTTTTAGGGTTTAGGGTAGTGCAGTGGTGTTTGTGTAGTGTAGGGGGTCGTGCTGGGGGTCGTGTTTTATGGTTTAGGGTAGTGCAGTGGTGTTTGTGTAATATAGGGGGTCATGCTGGGGTAGTGTTTTAGGGTTTAGGGTAGTGCAGTGGTGTTTGGGTAGTGTAGGGGGTCATGCTGGGGGTAGTGTTTTAGGGTTTAGGGTAGTGCAGTGGTGTATGTGTAGTGTAGGGGATGTGCTGGGGTAGATTTAGGGTTTAGGGTAGTGCAGTGGTGTTTGGGTAGTGTAGGGGGTCGTGCTGGGGGTGGTGTTGAAGGGTTAGGGTAGTGCAGTGGTGTTTGGGTAGTATAGGGGGTCATGCTGCGGGTAGTGTTTTAGGGTTTAGGGTAGTGCAGTGGTGTTTTGGTAGTGTAGGGGGTCGTGCTGGAGGTAGTGTTTTAGGGTTTAGGGTAGTGCAGTGGTGTTTGGGTAGTGTAGGGGGTCATGCTGGGGTAGTGTTTTAGGGTAGCGCAGTGGTGTTTGGGTAGTGTAGGGGGTCGTGCTGGGGGTAGTGTTTTAGGGTTTAGGGTAGCGCAGTGGTGTTTGTGAAGTGTAGGGGGTCATGCTGGGGGTAGTGTTTTAGGGTTTAGGGTAGCGCAGTGGTGTTTGGGTAGTGTAGGGGGTCATGCTGGGGGTAGTGTTTTAGGGTTTAGGGTAGCGCCGTGGTGTTTTGGTAGTGTAGGGGGTCATGCTGGGGGTAGTGTTTTAGGGTTTAGGGTAGCGCCGTGGTGTTTCGGTAGTGTAGGGGGTCATGCTGGGGGTAGTGTTTTAGGGTTTAGGGTAGTGCAGTGGTGTTTGGGTAGTGTAGGGCGTCGTGCTGGGGTAGTGTTTTAGGGTTTAGGGTAGTGCAGTGGTGTTTGTGTAGTGTAGGGGGTCGTGCTGGGGGAAGTGTTTTAGGGTTTAGGGTAGTGCAGTGGTGTTTGGGTAGTATAGGGGGTCATCCTGGGGGTAGTGTTTTAGGGTTTAGGGTAGTGCAGTGGTGTTTGGTTAGTGTAGGGGGTCATGCTGGGGGTAGATTTAGGGTTTAGGGTAGTGCAGTGGTGTATCTGTAGTGTAGGGGGTCGTGCTGGGGTAGTGTTTTAGGGTTTAGGGTAGTGCAGTGGTGTTTGGGTAGTGTAGGGTGTCGTGCGGGGGTAGTGTTTTAAGGTTTAGGGTAGTGCAGTGGTGTTTGGGTAGTGTAGGGGGTCGTGCTGGGGGTAGTGTTTTAGGGTTTAGGGTAGTGCAGTGGTGTTTGGGTAGTGTAGGGGGTCGTGTTTTAGGGTAGTGCAGTGGTATTTGGGTAGTGTAGGGGGTCGTGCTGGGGGTAGTGTTTTAGGGTTTATGGTAGTGCAGTCGTGTTTGGGTAGTGTAGGGGGTCATGATGTAGTAGTGTTTTAGGGTAGCGCAGTGGTGTTTGGGTAGTGAAGGGGGTCGTGCTGGGGGTAGTGTTTTAGGGTTTAGGGTAGCGCAGTGGTGTTTGTGAAGTGTAGGGGGTCGTCCTGGGGGTAGTGTTTTAGGGTTTAGGGTAGCGCAGTGGTGTTTGGGCTGTGTAGGGGGTCGTGCTGGGGGTAGTGTTTTAGGGTTTAGGGTAGTGCAGCGGTGTTTGGGTAGTGTAGGGGGTCATGCTGGGGGTAGTGTTTTAGGGTTTAGGGTAGTGCAGTGGTGTTTGGGTAGTGTAGGGGGTCGTGCTGGGTGTAGATTGAGGGTTTAGGGTAGTGCAGTGGTGTTTGTGTAGTGTAGGGGGTCGTGCTGGGGGTAGTGTTTTAGGGTTTAGGGTAGTGCAGTGGTGATTGGGTAGTGTAGGGGGTCGTGCTGGTGGTAGTGTTTTAGGGTTTAGGGTAGTGCAGTGGTGTTTGGGTAGTGTAGGGGGTCGTGCTGGGGTAGTGTTTTAGGGGTTAGGGTAGTGCAGTGGTGTTTGTGTAGTGTAGGTGGTCGTGCTGGGGGTAGTGTTTTAGGGTAGTGCAGTGGTGTTTGTGTAGTGTAGAGGGTCATGCTGGGGGTAGTGTTTTAGGGTTTAGGGTAGTGCAGTGGTGTTTGGGTAGTGTAGGGCGTCGTGCTGGGGGTAGTGTTTTAGGGTTTAGGGTACTGCAGTGGTGTTTGGGTAGTGTAGGGTGTCGTGCTGGGGGTAGTGTTTTAGGGTTTGGGGTAGTGCAGTGGAGTTTGTGTAGTGTAGGGGTAGTGTTTTAGGGTTAGGGTAGTGCAGTGGTGTTTGTGTAGTGTAGGGGGTCATGCTGGGGGTAGTGTTTTAGGGTTTAGGGTAGTGTAGTGGTGTTTGTGAAGTGTAGGGGGTCGTGTTTTAGGATTTAGGGTAGTGCAGTGGTGTTTGTGTAGTGTAGGGAGTCGTGCTGGGGGTAGTGTTTTAGGGTTTAGGGTAGTGCAGTGGTGATTGGGTAGTGTAGGGGGTCGTGCTGGGGGTAGTGTTTTAGGGTTTAGGGTAGTGCAGTGATGTTTGGGTAGTGTAGGGGGTCGTGCTGGGGGTAGTGTTTTAGGGTTTAGGGTAGTGCAGTGGTGTTTGGGTAATGTAGGGGGTCGTGCTGGGGGTAGTGTTTTAGGGTTTAGGGTAGTGCAGTGGTGTTTGTGTAGTGTAGGGGGTCGTGCTGGGGGTCGTGTTTTATGGTTTAGGGTAGTGCAGTGGTGTTTGTGTAATATAGGGGGTCATGCTGGGGTAGTGTTTTAGGGTTTAGGGTAGTGTAGTGGTGTTTGGGTAGTGTAGGGGGTCATGCTGGGGGTAGTGTTTTAGTGTTTAGGGTAGTGCAGTGGTGTATGTGTAGTGTAGGGGACGTGCTGGGGTAGATTTAGGGTAGTGCAGTGGTGTTTGGGTAGTGTAGGGGGTCGTGCTGGGGGTGGTGTTGTAGGGTTAGGGTAGTGCAGTGGTGTTTGGGTAGTGTAGGGGGTCGTGCTGGGGTAGTGTTTTAGGGTTTAGGGTAGTGCAGTGATGATTGGGTAGTGTAGGGGGTTGTGCTGGGGGTAGATTTAGGGTTTAGGGTAGTGCAGTGGTGTTTGTGTAGTGTAGGGGGTCGTGCTGGGGGTAGTGTTTTAGGGTTTAGGGTAGTGAGTGGTGTTTGTGTAGTGTAGGGGGTTGTGCTGGGGGTAGTGTTTTAGGGTTTAGGGTAGTGCAGTGGTGTTTGTGTAGTGTAGGGGGTCGTGTTTTAGGGTAGTGCAGTGGTGATTGGGTAGTGTAGGGGTCCTGTTGGGGGTAGTGGTTTAGGGTTTAGGGTAGTGCAGTGGTGTTTGGGTAGTGTAGGGGGTCATGCTGGGGTAGTGTTTTAGGGTTTAGGGTAGTGCAGTGGTGTTTGTGTAGTGTAGGGGGACATGCTGGGGGTCGTGTTTTAGGGTTTAGGGTAGTGCAGTGGTGTTTGTGTAGTGTAGGGGGTCGTGCTGGGGGTCGTGTTTTAGGGTTTAGGGTAGTGCAGTGGTGTTTGTGTAATGTAGGGGGTCGTGGTGGGGGTAGTGTTTTAGGGTTTAGGGTAGTGCAGTGGTGTTTGTGTAGTGTAGGGGGTCATGCTGGGGGTAGTGTTTTAGGGTTTATGGTAGTGTAGTGGTGTTTGTGAAGTGTAGGGGGTCATGTTTTAGGGTTTAGGGTAGTGCAGTGGTGTTTGTGTAGTGTAGGGAGTTGTGCTGGGGGTAGTGTTTTAGGGTTTAGGGTAGTGCAGTGGTGTTTGTGTAGTGTAGGGGGACGTGCTGGGGTAGTGTTTTAGGGTTTTGGGTAGTGCAGTGGTGTTTGGGTAGTGTAGGGGGACGTGCTGCGGGTAGTGTTTTAGGGTTTATGGTAGTGCAGTGGTGTTTGTGTAGTGTAGGGGGACATGCTGGGGGTCGTGTTTTAGGGTTTAGGGTAGTGCAGTGGTGTTTGTGTAGTGTAGGGGGTCGTGCTGGGGGTCGTGTTTTAGGGTTTAGGGTAGTGCAGTGGTGTTTGTGTAATGTAGGGGGTCGTGGTGGGGGTAGTGTTTTAGGGTTTAGGGTAGTGCAGTGGTGTTTGGGTAGTGTATGGGGTCGTGCTGGGGGTAGTGTTTTAGGGTTTAGGGTAGTGCAGTGGTGTTTGTGTAGTGTAGGGGGTCATGCTGGGGGTAGTGTTTTAGGGTTTATGGTAGTGTAGTGGTGTTTGTGAAGTGTAGGGGGTCATGTTTTAGGGTTTAGGGTAGTGCAGTGGTGTTTGTGTAGTGTAGGGAGTCGTGCTGGGGGTAGTGTTTTAGGGTTTAGGGTAGTGCAGTGGTGTTTGTGTAGTGTAGGGGGACGTGCTGGGGTAGTGTTTTAGGGTTTTGGGTAGTGCAGTGGTGTTTGTGTAGTGTAGGGGTCATGCTGGGGGTAGTGTTTTACGGTTTAGGGTAGTGCAGTGGTGTTTGGGTAGTGTAGGGGGTCGTGCTGGGGGTAGTGTTTTAGGGTTTAGGGTAGTGCAGTGGTGTTTGGGTAGTGTAGGGGGTCGTGCTGGGGGTAGTGTTTTAGGGTTTAGGGTAGTGCAGTGGTGTTTGGGTAGTGTAGGGGCTCGTGCTGGGGGTAGTGTTTTAGGGTTTAGGGTAGTGCAGTGGTGTTTGTGTAGTGTAGGGGGTCATGCTGGGGGTCGTGTTTTATGGTTTAGGGTAGTGCAGTGGTGTTTGTGTAATGTAGGGGGTCATGCTGGGGTAGTGTTTTAGGGTTTAGGGTAGTGCAGTGGTGTATGTGTAGTGAAGGGGATGTGCTGGGGTAGATTTAGGGTTTAGGGTAGTGCAGTGGTGTTTGGGTAGTGTAGGGGGTCGTGCTGGGGGTAGTGTTGTAGGGTTAGGGTAGTGCAGTGGTGTTTGGGTAGTGTAGGGGTTTGTGCTGGGGGTAGTGTTTTAGGGTTTAGGGTAGTGCAGTGGTGATTGGGTAGTGTAGGGGGTCGTGCTGGGGGTAGTGTTTTAGGGTTTAGGGTAGTGCAGTGGTGTTTGTGTAGTGTAGGGGGTCGTGTTTTAGGGTAGTGCAGTGGTGTTTGGGTAGTGTAGGGGGTCATCCTGGGGTAGTGTTTTAGGGTTTAGGGTAGTGCAGTGGTGTTTGGGTAGTGTAGGGGGTTGTGCTGGGGTAGTGTTTTAGGGTTTAGGGTAGTGCAGTGGTGTATGTGTAGTGTAGGGGATGTGCTGGGGTAGATTTAGGGTTTAGGGTAGTGCAGTGGTGTTTGTGTAGTGTAGGGGGTCGTGCTGGGGGTTGTGTTTTAGGGTTTAGGGTAGTGCAGTTGTGTTTGGGTAGTGTAGGGGGTCGTGCTGGGGGTAGTGTTTTAGGGTTTAGGGTAGCGCAGTGGTGTTTGGGTAGTATAGGGGTCATGCTGGGGGTAGTGTTTTAGGGTTTAGGGTAGCGCAGTGGAGTTTGTGAAGTGTAGGGGGTCGTGCTGGGGGTAGTGTTTTAGGATTTAGGGTTTAGGGTAGTGCAGTGGTGTTTGGGTAGTGTAGGGGGTCGTGCTGGGGGTAGTGTTTTAGGGTTTAGGGTAGCGCAGTGGTGTTTGGGTAGTGTAGGGGGTCATGCTGGGGGTAGTGTTTTAGGGTTTAGGGTTTAGGGTAGTGCAGTGGTGTTTGGGTAGTGTAGGGGTTGTGCTGGGGGTAGTGTTTTAGGGTTTAGGGTAGTGCAGTGGTGTTTGGGTAGTGTAGGGGGTCGTGCTGGGGGTAGTGTTGTAGGGTTAGGGTAGTGCAGTGGTGTTTGGGTAGTGTAGGGGGTTGTGCTGGGGGTAGTGTTTTAGGGTTTAGGGTAGTGCAGTGGTGATTGGGTAGTGTAGGGGGTCGTGCTGGGGGTAGATTTAGGGTTTAGGGTAGTGCAGTGGTGTTTGTGTAGTGTAGGGGGGTCGTGCTGGGGGTAGTGTTTTAGGGTGTAGGGTAGTGCAGTGGTGTTTGTGTAGTGTAGGGTGTTGTGCTGGGGGTAGTGTTTTAGGGTTTAGGGTAGTGCAGTGGTGTTTGGGTAGTGTAGGGGGTCATGCTGGGGGTAGTGTTTTAGGGTTTAGGGTAGTGCAGTGGTGTTTGGGTAGTGTAGGGGGTCGTGCTGGGGGTAGTGTTTTAGGGTTTAGGGTAGTGCAGTTGTGTTTGGGTAGTGTAGGGGGTCGTGCTGGGGGTAGTGTTTTAGGGTAGCAAAGTGGTGTTTGGGTAGTATAGGGGGTCATGCTGGGGGTAGTGTTTTGGGGTTTATGGTAGTGCAGTGGTGTTTGGGTAGTGTAGGGGGTCATGCTGGGGGTAGTGTTTTAGGGTTTAGGGTAGCGCAGTGGTGTTTGGGTAGTGTAGGGGGTCGTGCTGGGGGTAGTGTTTTAGGGTTTAGGGTTTAGGGTAGTGCAGTGGTTCTTGGGTAGTGTAGGGGGTTGTGCTGGGGGTAGTGTTTTAGGGTTTAGGGTAGTGCAGAGGTGTTTGGGTAGTGTAGGGGGTCGTGCTGGGTGTAGATTGAGGGTTTAGGGTAGTGCAGTGGTGTTTGTGTAGTGTAGGGGGTCATGCTGGGGGTAGATTTAGGGTTTAGGGTAGTGCAGTGGTGTATCTGTAGTGTAGGGGGTCGTGCTGGGGTAGTGTTTTAGGGTTTAGGGTAGTGCAGTGGTGTTTGGGTAGTG
>CAWUFW010024027.1:0-66529 GCA_963921515.1 Calotriton arnoldi | reverse complement strand
AAAAAAATGATGGTGTTCCTACGGGCTATTCCTGCTGCGGCTGCAGTGGGGTGTGGTCCACCTGCCTCATCTCCATCATCAGCGTCCGGTGCATCTGGCACTTGTATCCATGGTGCCTTGCTGCGTACACATATGTTGTGCAACACACAACATGCAACGATCATCTTGCACACAATGTCTGGGCTGTACAGGAGCCTTCCACCTGTGACGTCCAGGCACCTGAAATGTGACTTCAACACGCCAAATGTGCGTTCCACGATGCACCTGGTGCGTTTGTGGGCTGCATTGTACTGCCTCTGGGCCTGTGTGTTCGGGGCTCGGAGGGGTGTCATCATCCAAGCGCAGAGTGCATATCCTTGGTCACCTGTGACAGTGCAGAGAGACATGAGTCAATAGTTTGTTCGGCATGATGTGTTGGCGTGCTCACAGGCATCAATGTGTATTACGTAGCCTCAATGCCGCTCCTCCCTCCCCCGAGCATGTTCACTACAGTGCGCAGCGCGGTTGCATCACTTGCACCCCTACAGCACACTATTGTCATGCCTGTCTGCGCATGTCCAAAAGCCTGACAACGACACAGTGATGTCGTGCGCTGAAGGTAGACAGACATGTGTGTGTAGGCCAATGGTAAGGACAGGGCAGACACAGATGTAGAGTTCATGCCTGGCTGAACTCGCCATGCGGTCGAGGGTAGACCTTTGGCCTATGCTGTGGAAATAGCGACACACACAACAGTTGGCATGTCTGATCCCTGACCCCGAGCGGGCCTGCGCACCCTCATTTACCCCTCGGCCGAGCCCGTACTCCAGGTGCATGCTACATGGCAACATTGAATATTGCGTGACGTGTGGCGCCGACACTACACCTGAGACACACGCATTAGTTACTTCCCTGGCAAGGCCTAAACTTAACCACACCCAGAGCCACGTGTTGAATGACCACACCCCTACGCCGTACGCAGGTCCACTCCCTCACGCTCACAGGGGGGTCCGACATAGCTACATGTCCCAGGTCTACCCCACTGCCTGAGGTGACAAGGTTGCGCCCGCTGTACACAGCACAACGTAATGTGGTATGGGCCGGGGCCCTCATGCATACATAATGACCACACGGACACACTGAGATTATCCGTGGAACTGGCTACGGGCACGTGTGCCCGGCACCTTTTATTGCCAGGGTCACATGTCCAGTGACGCATGTGCTGGATGGGTGTTGGGTAGTGTAAGCCACCCCTCAGGGATTGGTTGGTGCTGGCAACAACTACAACAGTGATCAGACAATCAGAAGTGCAAAGTACAAACAGCAAGGTTCCATGACTTGAGCTGCACAGAGTTGGTGGCCCCGGATGCACAGCGGCGATGCACTGAGGTAGGGCCACGAGAGCTGAGCGGGCCTACGTTGATGTCCAAGGAGAGTGTCGCAGAGTGTTACGGGGGACAGTGGAAGGTGTCCATCCAGGGCATGATGCAGAGGGCAGAAGCAAGCAGAAACAGGCAATATGGAGGAGTTGAATGCTACAGTCTCCTTTTTCCCACGATGTCAGTATCAGGTACATGATGAAGACAACCTCCAGGCCATAGACTCAGACGCCACCAGAGTTCAACCAGAGAGTGTCCATGACTCCCGTGGCACGAGTCAGTGGCACCAGAGCCGGAAGGGGATGCAGTCTGTGATGAGGACTGTACAATGATATGAAGTCTGCAATGAACAAATCAAGACTCAGTTCCAATTGTGTGTCCTACTCGACCGCAGTGGGTGCCGGAGGAAGCGGTCAGCGCGGGGCAACCGCTGTGCAGCCAGCTCCTCCTGGATCTCTAACACACGGCGGTGAAATGGCATGTGGAGAAGATTCCTGGTTGACGGAGGTGGGGGCACCAGAGCTGAGCAGGTGTTTAGCCAGCGACGATGCCGTGTCCTGCCTGTTACGGACTATATTGGATTGGTGTGAGGCCTGCTGGACCGCAGTGTAGGCCGGAGGCAGCGATCAGCAAGGGCCCACAGACACGTGTGGTCGGAATGCTATGCACAGAGTTGGTGGCACCACATCGAAGGGAGTATACTGGTTTAAACTCTGCATTAACATGTGTATTCTGCCATTGTGTAATCAAGACTCAGTTCCAAATGTGTGACCTACTTGTCCGCTGTGCATGCCGGTGGAGTACGTCAATGACAAAGGAGTAGTGCAAGCCTTGCCCGCGGAGGCCGTGATGGTCTGAGGAGGCTGCCAAGGTCGAGGGCCTCTGGCTTGGTGCGAGCACCGGCACTTGGTGGGCCCTCTTGGAGACACGCAGATGTCGGCAGGTGAGCAGTGAGGCCTGGATATGCAGGGGCGGATGAGACTGGTTCGGGGACCAGCGGCGCGGGCTGCGGCAGGAGCACAGGATCGCAGGCCACACCGCTCACAGCGACGGCGTCGGCCTCGTGGCGGGGTGGGAGGCGCCGCCCTGGCAGACACATTGGGCATTCTGGAAGAGAACCACGCTCAGAGCTACGTGCTTTTTATTCACACCCCTACACTGGCCTGGCGTACGCCGGGCCTGCCCACTCTGCACACGCTTACAGGGGGGGACGTCACAAGCTACATTTCCGAGACCTTCCCCAATGGCTGGGGTGACATGGTTGCGTCCACTGTCCACAACACTACCACCACCAGCAGTATATGTCGACATGGATATGTCTGTGGTCTGCATACTGCAGTCTGTCCAGCACTTCCACGCCACACTTGGCATGTGTGCATACTCGTTCATGGGTCACTTGCCTCCTTCGCACATGCCTGGTTCCCACCTCACCCCACATACTGCTATTGTGTGGCTGAGGTGCCATGCAGTTGATGGCTCATGTACATGGCTAGCCCAGGTTTCCGCAGTACGGTATGCTGTTGTGTATGGTGGGTGGGCATGTTGTATGTGTGTTTGTAATGTGTGCATTCCCAGGGTTGTGAGTTGCATGTTGTGGAGTTGAGGTGTGTGGTGTGTTCATTTGGTACTTACCAACGAGCACTGCATTTCCGTAGGTGCCATCCTGGAAGCACCGGTTGATGATGGACTGTCGGAAGATGTATGAATCATGCACAATGCCTGGGTAGTTGGCGAGGACATTGGTGAAGAGTCCCCGGTGGTCCACTATTGCCTGCACATTGATGGAATGTGTGTGCATTCTGTTGCGGTAATTGTGTGCAGTGTCAGCAGGGGGCACAAGTAGGACATGTGTGCAGTCAAATGCCCCCAACACGTGCGGGAAGCCTGCTATGGCGTAGAAGCCTTGCTTGGTCTCCAGCTGTTCCTGCGCAGTGCGGGGGAAGTATAGGTACTGGGGTACCAAGCTGTTGATAGCATCCAGGACAGGTTTGAGGAACTTTGATAGGGCTAGCTGTGAGACTCCTCCGACTCTGGCGGTTGTTGGTTGGAATGTCCCAGAGGCCAACAGGTGCAGCACGGCCAGCAGCTTTGTCTGAGGTTGGATGTTGGTTGTCCACTGTGTTGGTACCGTCAGCCTGTGGGCAATGGTGGTAGGAGGCGGAGGATGGTTGACCTTTTGAGTCTGTAGTGGGCAATGACATTCTCTGGTGTCAAGTCCGTGAGGCTGGTGCGTTTCCTGAAGGTCCGCTGTCTTTGTCTGCGCTGCCTCCGTGGCAGTCCGGGGTGGGCGGGGGTTCTGGGGGGGGTTGGCGGGCCTGGGGGGGTGGCGGTGGGTGTTGTGGCCCTGTTGGGGCTCTGAGCTGCATGATGAGTAGCTCCATGGCATCTGTTGTTCTTCATGTGTGGCTGTGGGCTGGGCTCCCTTTTCTGGTGCAGGTTGTCGGCTGACTTTGCACCAGGTCAGAGCAGGTGTTGAATTCCTGCGGCTAACGCGCCGTATCGCCTGTTTTGTGTTCTCATCGCAGATCTGGCTGGTCATTGGGAATGTTGCATTGTGGTGGTGTCGCGGATTTTTGCTCGGGAACGCCTACTCTGCATCTCATTAGCGATAGTTGCCGGACTCATCTGTGGCGATGTTTTTTGCGGCTGCTATCGCAGGTAAACTGGTGATATCGGCTGTTTGCACCAGCTTGTGAATGGGGCAATAATTTTATCGCGTCTTTGGCTGCGATAATGTGCCGTTAACTCGGCGATAGATCCTTGAGAATATGCCCCAAAATGTAGCTCTATTTTGATTACTTTCACGGTCTCCTCCATAGGAATGTACAGACCCCGGCTACCTTTAGAATTCCCAGGATGTTGGAAATAAAGGATGGACATTTGGCATGTGTTAGAAATGGATTTCTGGTTGGCTAGGGCATGCGCCTAAGCCAGGCAGAAACCACCACTCTAGTCAGGGCAAGGGAGTTACACACTGAAGATAACCCATGCTCACCCCCTTGGTAGCTTGGCACGAGCAGTCAGGCCTATCCCAGAGGCAATGTGTAAAGCGTTTGCACAACACACTCACACATCAGCGACACACTAGGCACACCACAAAAGAACCTCCACACCAGGTTATATAAAAATAGCCTTTGTATTATCCATAAAACACATCAGAGCATTATCACATATGTACACTGTGCCACCTGGCACTAGGTATTACTTTACAGGGGATTATATGCATCACATCTTAGGCATACATCCTAAATTACCAGTGCACCACAGTAACACTCAGGAGGTGCACACATCACCATAGAGCCTTACGACCCCCCAGAACACTGACCTTCCTCGGGGTCCTGTCTTGGGCTGTCCCGTAATGCCCTCTGTCCCTAAAGTCAGGGCTCTATTAGCACGTGGGCTTGTATTAGCCACCAGGCTGCCGATGCAGCAGAGTACTGGCCCCAATAGGCCGGTACACAAATGGGGCAAACACAAAGAGATGATAGACGGAGCGCTGAAACTTTTCAGACACTCACCCCCAGTCACAGATCTGAGTTGAATCCATCATCGTTCTTTAGCACACTTTGCCACCCCAGTTCAGACACAGCTATATGCAAATCAGGCTTGACCCAGTGCCTCATGGGAACAGTCCAGCCCGAACTGCCAAGCCATGTCTTCCCTGGATCGGAAACAAGCCTTCTAGGACCGGTTACGGGCCAACAGCCCTCATCAGCCAGGCTAGCTTGAATCCAGTGGCAAAGTGAGCAAGGGACCCACGTCTGGGCACACCCCGCCAACTTAGGGTGAGCAAAGCAGACACAAGGAGATGATGGACGGTGCGCTGAAACTTTTCAGACACTCACCCCTAGTCACAGATCTGGATTGAATCCATCATCATTCTTTAGCACACTTCGCCACCCCAGTTCAGACACAGCTACATGCAAATCAGGCTTGAACCTGTGCCTCATGGGAACAGTCCAGCCCGAACTGCCAAGCCATGTCTTCCCTGGACCCAAAACAAGCCTCCTGGGACCGGCTTCGGGCCAACAGCTCTCATCAGCCTGGCTAGCTTGAATCCAGTGGCAAAGTGAGCAAGGGACCCACGTCTGGGCACACCCCGCCAACTTAGGGGGAACAAAGCAAACACAAGGAGATGATGGACGGAGCGCTGACACTTTTTAGACACTCACCCCCAGTACCAGATCTGGGTTGAATCCATCATCGTTCTTTAGCTCACTTCGCCACCCCAGTTCAGACACAGCTGTATGCAAATCTGGCTTGACCCTGTGCTTCCTGGGAACAGTCCAGCCCGAACTGCCAAGCCATGCCTTCCCTGGACCAGAAACAAGCATCCTGGGACCAGCTTCAGACCAACAGCCCTCATTAGCCAGGCTAGCTTGAATCCATTGGCAAAGTGAGCAAGGGACCCACGTCTGGGCATACCCCACCAACTTAGGGTGAACAAAGCAAACACAAAGAGATGATGGCCGGAGCGCTGAAACTTTTCAGACACTCACCCCCAGTCACAGATCTGGGTTGAATCCATCATCGTTCTTTAGCTCACTTCACCACCCCAGTTCAGACACAGCTGTATGCAAATCAAGCTTGACACTGTGCCTCATGAGAACAGTCCAGCCCGAACTGCCAAGCCATGTCTTACCTGGACCGGAAACAAGCATCCTGGGACTGGCTTCTGGCCAACAGCCCTCATCAGCCAGGCTAGCTTGAATCCAGTGGCAAAGTGAGCAAGGGACCCACGTCTGGGCACACCCGCCAACTTAGGGCGAACAAAGCAAACACAAGGAGATGTTGGACGGAGCAATGAAACTTTTCAGACACTCACCCCCAGTCACAAATCTGGGTTGAATCCATCATCGTTCTTTAGCTCACTTCGCCACCCCAGTTCAGAAGCAGCTATATGCAAATCAGGCTTGACCCTGTGCCTCATGGGAACAGTCCAGCCCGAACTGCCAAGCCATGTCTTCCCTGGACCGGAAACAAGCATCCTGGGACCGGCTTCGGGCCAACAACGCTCATCAGCCAGGCTAGCTTGAATCCAGTGGCAAAGTGAGCAAGGGACCCACATCTGGGCACACCCCGCCAACTTAGAGCGAATAACGCAAACACAAGGAGATGATGGACGGAGCGCTGAAACTTTTCAGACACTCACCCCCAGTCACAAATCTGGGTTGAATCCATCATCATTCTTTAGCTCACTACGCCACCCCAGTTCAGATGCAGCGATATGCAAATCAGGCTTGACCCTGTGCCTCATGGGAACAGTCCAGCCTGAATTGCCAAGCCATGTCTTCCCTGGACCGGAAATAAGCATCCTGGGACCGGCTTCAGGCCAACTGCCCTCATCAGCCAGGCTAGCTTGAATCCAGTGGCAAAGTGAGCAAGGAACCCACGTCTGGGCACACCCGCCAACTTGGGGCGAACAAAGCAAACACAAGGCGATGATGGACGGAGCGCTGAAACTTTTCAGACGCTCACCCCCAGTCACAAATCTGGGTTGAATCCATCATTGTTCTTTAGCTCACTTCGCCACCCCAGTTCAGACACAGCTATATGCAAATCAGACTTGACCCTGTGCCTCATGGGAACAGTCCAGCCCAAACTGCCAAGCCATGTCTTCCTTGGACTCAGCACTCCATCCATCATCTCCTTGTGTTTGCTTTGTTTGCTCTAAGTTGGCAGGGTATGCCCAGACGTGGGTCCTTTGCTCACGTTGCCACTGGATTCAAGCTAGCCTGGCTGATGAGGGCTGTTAGCCCGAAACCAGTCCCAGGATGCTTGATTCCGGTCCATGGAAGACATGGCTTGGCAGTTCGGTCTGGACTGTTCCCATGAGGCACAGGGTCAAGATTGATTTGCATATAGCTATGTCTGAACTGGGGTGGCAAAGTGAGCTAAAGAATGATGATGTATACAACCCAGATCTGTGACTGGGGGTGAGTGTTTGAAAAGTTTCAGCACTCCGTCCATCATCTCCTTGTGTTTGCTTTGGTACACAAATGGGGGCAAGGGTGCAGCTCACCTGTGTCTCTCAGCAACACAAAAAATGCCCCCCACATTGCAGCTGCCGTGAACTGGCGGTGCAGCTGTGTAAATTGCAACAGGCACCAACACAGCCTTGGGAGCCACCCTCACTGGGCTCCTCTGGTGCAACTGGCAGGCACCAACCGGGTGCACTCTCATCCACACTCACTGGGCTTCTCTGGGGCAACTGGCACAAGCAGGCACCAACAGGGTACCTTGGGAACCCCACTCACTGGGGCTTCTTCTCTCTTTGATGGGCAAGGGGAGGGGGGAGCGCTGCTACCCCCCATGTGGAGCAACCAAGAAGCTCCTTCCCAACGTTGCAGCGCGTCCGGGACCCTTGGGTTCTCCCAGACCACCGTTTCCGGACTCCCGCAGTAAGGACACCACAGTAAAGACACCGGTGCCATGCGGACGCTGCTCTCCCAGTCAGGCAACGGCCTGACTTCTGGTCCCGGGCACGTCCGACCCTCAGTGTCTGTTTCCTCTGCACGGGCCCCGCCCACAGTCAGGCTGAGCCTCCGCCTGACTTCCGGCCCACAGAGAATTACGGAGCGAGGTCTCTGTCTCGTCTTTGGGAACGGTGCAACTTCTCAACCTGCGCCTTCCGGGTAATGGGACCTCACGAGCCCCCGTCTGGGCTCCAAACGCCCAGTCGCAGCAATGTTGGGGAGCGCTCTCCACGCCGTTACCCCTCCAGTTGCAAAGGGAGGGAGAGGCTGCAATTCTCCACACCGCTACCTCTCCATCTGCAGAGGAGAGAGGCTGCACTTTTCCACACTACTACTGGCAACCCCAGCCTCATCCAGCCGGTCTACAGCATAAAAGACCTGGCAGTACTCTTCCCAGGGCAAGGGTGCTTAGCCCTCCCATGCAGCTCAATCAGCCCAGGCAGGCCAGCACACCAGGGCTCTCCAGCAGGGCAGCAGCTTCACTCCCACAAGTAGGGAGCCCCAGATGGCGGCTCCTCCTGGCAGTCAAGCAGCCTACCGGCTGCAAGTAAGCATCAAGCAGCACGCACACACTTTCATAGGGTCACAGCCCCAATACTTATCTATTTAGTGTCTTTGTTCTCCCCTTGGCACAGGGCTCAGTGCCCAGTCCAAACCAGTTCTGGGGGGCACTTAGGAACATCCTTCCAGTGCACAAAACACCCTCATTGTTAGTGTAGGCTCTGGCCCCAGACACACCACAGGGGGGCAGAGCCAGCATTGTGTAAGGCAGGCACAGTCCTCTTCAGGCCCAGGTGCTACTCCTCCCACTACTACAAATGCAGGTCAGGCCCATTCAGCCTAGCGCTGACTCACCCAGCTCCTCTGGAGCCACTGCACCTCCCCAACCCCTGTCACTCCAGAGCCAGACATGCAATACACAACAGGCAGGCACAAAGACACATAGCACACACAAATGCCCACTTCTAAAAGTGGCATTTCTAAAATAGTGATAGCAAATCTGCGAACACCATTACGCAGCATTTATTACCACTATTCGAAACATACCAAACGTGATCATGCTACTCCTCTCATACCAGGAATTACCACTGACACACATATCAGGGAATCCCCAGTGCATTCCTATGAGAGGGCAGCCTCACAGTAGTGAGAAACCAAAATGGCTGTTTGTCACTACGAGGACATGCCACACAGTTATGGCACATGTCCTACCTTTTACCTACAGCGCACCCTGCCCATTGGGCTAGCTAGGGCCTACCTTAGGGGTGACTGATGTGTACTAAAAGGGGAGTCACAGATGTGGCAACCACTTTATGTGCCACGTCACAGCAGCAGTAAACTGCGCACACAGGCCCTGCAATGGCAGAGGCCTGAGACAGGTTTGAAAAGCTACTTTGGTGGGTGGCGCAAGCAGTGCTACAAGCCCACCAGTAGCATTTAATTTACTGGCCCTGGGTATCAGAGATACCACTTTACAAGGGACTGATAGGTAAATTAAATACACCAAACAGGTGTAGACCAATCTTACCACGTTTTACCATAGAGAGCACATGCACTTTACACTGGACAGCAGTGATAAAGTGCCCAGAGTCCTAAAACCACCAACACCAGGTCAGAAAAAATACCAGGAGGAAGGCAAAAAGTTCAGGGATGACCCTGCAAAAAGGGCCAAGTCCAACAGTATGTTTACTGCTGTAGCACCACAGGGCCTTTTACTATTGATATTGATATTTCCTGACACTACACCTCGGGGCTTTCACTTGGTTCTCCAAGGAATCTTTTATCCGTGCCGAGAGGGTCCAGATATAGGGGATCCAATCCAGCTAGCCAATGAGGACCAAAAATTGGGTAACTGACCTACAGACTGGTAATTACATTTATGTATATAACTCTCAAGACTAGACTATACAAATACAGAATTCTCACAGCTAGACCAAATCTCCTGAAGAAGTTCAGTCCGATTAGACTCAAGTAAACCAACAGTTCAGTTAGAGCTATGCAAAATAGTAACAGCAGTACCAGTTGATCAGAGATATTTCTATTGAAATACCCATCACTCATTATTGCTCAGATTGGAATGCACAAACAATAATTGGAGACCAGTCATAGTGAGACAGAAGCAGGATTTAAGGATTGTTAGAATTTATCAGTAAATTTAGGAAGTAAGTACATCATTATCAAGCATTAAATTTAGGAGTGCAGAATAATCAAATTAATCTCTTTTGGCCCATCAATTACCAAAGTTTTAGAGGGAGAGTTCAGGAAAGGGCATGAATCATATCAGCTCAAAGGCTCTCTCCCAGCAAGGGAAAGTAGTCCAGTAAAAGCGCACACAGCATTTGTGACAACCAAGAGAGTCCGCAAGGAAGCAATGCTCCATGGAAAGGAGGCAAAGTGTCGAAACAAAGTGGCCTCCTTATCATCAATCCAACATATGTTGATATTTCCCAAGTTCCAGGGTGATACCTCCTGGGTCACCTCATTCGATCAGACCACTCAGTCCATTGGTTAGTTCGTATAGTGTGATTGCCATGTAGCATAAAGAAGACGCATTTTATTGGAATAAGGTGGAGATCATTACGTGAGCTATTGAACCATTCAAAAAGGCAAGTTGTGGACAATAGTTCTTTTAGCAAAGGCACATTAGTGAGTTGAAGAGAACAGTTTCTCACAGCAAATGTTCCCAAATTAACAAAATAGTTGTGAATAGACCTGGTATGTGCATGGTAGCTACTTTTATGAAACATAGTTTCTTCCCACATTGCAAATGTATGAGCTTCTCATTTGAACAGGATCGAGCAAGAGAAAGGAAATGTAGGCCTAAATTGAATCTTAGTTAATGAAATACAGAAAATAAAATGGACTGGGCGGGGCTTCCCTCACGTAGTGGCCGCTTGGAACTGAAGCTCCATGGAGGCCCCGTGCACGATGAGCTAACCGCAGTGTTAAACCGCGTTAATGCCCTAGAAAAGCTGAGTCCTGTAAAGCGGAACATCTAGAGTGTCTGGAAATCATGCTGCTGCGCTCCTGACCTGCCGCTGAGCCCAATAATTGACCGGAACAACTCGCCGCGGCCGTGAACAACATGGCGCCTGGGATGTGACGACCCCCTTCCTCCAACGCTGCAGCGACTGGATCGCGGCGACGAGTGCCGGGTCTCCGGGTGCCACTGAACCCACCAAGTAAGCGGGCTCTCTCCCTCTCTCCCCCCCACCTCCACTGAAGAGCGGCGTCGCACTGGTGGGCCGGGAACCGCTTGTTGTGACCCGGGATGCAGGAGCTGCGGACGTGCGGGTGACCGCGAGTGCAATGGCGGCGCCCTGAGGACGCACATCAGGAGGGGAGCGGGGACGAGGCCCCACAAAGAGAGCGTGAACACTGGACTGCGCTGAACTGGATTACCAGCAGAAACGGCGCACGGTGGCTGGGTGGTATATGCCGGCAGGTGCAAGATGAGCCCACCTTCCCCCAGGTCTAGCTTACCAGGGCTGCTGTAATGAACACTGTGCATCCGGAGGCCGCCGAGACAGGGCAGTAAGTGGACCTTTCTACCTTCCCCTCCCCCCAATGTAGGATACACGACGTGCATATTGAAGGGGACTCAATTGGTGGGGCCTGAGCCAGAGAGACTGCGGGGGTGAGGAGGGCCACGGCCCATGGGAGAGAGCCCTGAACGAGTGTATTGGGAGCGGAGTGAGGACGTGACCTTACAGCAAGCACAGCTGAATAGGGGCTGCCCCCGAGAGGTACAGAGGGATTTGTTGCTCAGCTGCCTGCTAAGCCACTCTGGCCCACTACTGTTTTTGGCCATTTTTGCTCACCGAGAAGCTCTCTCTGGGCTGTGCCTGACCTAAAGATGGCGGCGAGGGCCATTCCTGATTACCATCGCGGAGGGCTCCCGAGTCTTCGAGGCACTCCCAAACCTACGCCCTTGCACAACAAACCCCCCACAACAAACCCCCCCCGAGTGAAAGACTAAAATGTGAACCGGCTGTTACTAACTCCAAGGTCAGCATCCCTTGCCTGACCCCAAGATGGCTGTCACAGTGTTCCCTACCATGTCGTGCTACTCCTCTGAGAAAAAACTGACTTTGACCAGACCTCGACCACATCCCCCATCCGATCTACCCTTCAGGATACCGTATCTGTGAACCTACCTCTGTCCGTGGAGACCTAGCTTTTTGGCCGATGCCTGGTGGAGCTACTTGATAGCTATAGAGGAGATGGGCTGCGGACTACCCCTTCGGCCCTCACCTACCCAGCCAGACACTTGACAAGACCCTATTTCGTCTCTCCGTCGTACTCTCCCTCCTACCCCTTTACTCCACCCACTCTCTCCTTTATGCTCCATTTATCCCTCCTCTTTGCTCTCTAATTGTTTTCTCATTGAGACCTAGCCGCTTTACTGATGCCCGGTGGAGCTACCTGATAGCTATAGAGGAGATGGGCGGTAGACTTACCCCTCGGCCGCCACCTATCCAGCCGGACTTTGGGCAGACTCTCCTTCGTCTCTCCATCCATCCTATCTACATCCTTTCTCCCTCCTATACCTTTCTCCCCACCCCCTTGCCCTTTCTAATCTCCATTTACTTCGTCTCCCAATGCTCTTGAAATGTTTTCCTGTAACTGATGTAACTTGTAACTGATGTAATCTGTGTTGGATCCTTATGTAAAGCGCTCTGATACCTCCGGGTCTAGCCAGCGCTATATAAAACTCAAATAAAGTAAAGTAAAGTAAATTGGAATAAGGTGGAGATCATTACGTGAGCTATTGAACCATTCAAAAAGGCAAGTTGTGGACAATAGTTCTTTTAGCAGAGGCACAATAGTGAGTTGAAGAGGACAGTTTCTCACGGCAAATGTTCCCAAATTAACAAAATAGTTGCGAATAGACCTGGTATGTGCATGGTAGCTACTTTTATGAAACATAGTTTCTTCCCACATTACAAATGTATGAGCTTCTCATTTGAACAGGATCGAGCAAGAGAAAGGAAATGCAGGCCTAAATTGAATTTTAGTTAATGAAATACATAAAATAAAATAATGGAAATATGCATTACATTGAGGGGGATATTCACAAGGACTCATCTCCGAGTTATCGCCAACTTAACGCAACAAAAGTGGTGACAGATTTAACACCCCATTCACAAGCGGTTGCAAACTGCAGAGAACGCAAGTATTCCTGCGATAACCGCCTCAACATTTACCTCCACGGGTGACACCACCAACTAACCCTAATGAGATGCAGAGTAGGCGTTCCTGTGCAAAAACACACCAAAACACCACTACACCACTTTCACAACGAACTGCCAGATCTGCGATGCGAAACAAAAACAGGCTATAAGCCGCGGTAGCAGCAGGGAATTAACACCTGCATTTTGCTAGTGTTGAGCAGGACGACTACCTGCAGCATGAAAGGGAGCCCAGGCCAGAGGCACATCTGAAGACCCACAGATGCCGTGGAGACAATGAACATGCAGCTCGGAGACCCATGAGGGCCACAACACCCACCGCCACAACCCCCAGGACCCCCCCCCCGGACAAACACATACCGTGCACGACACAAGAGCCACAAAAAGCGCATGACGTCGCACGATGACAAACAGAAACACACATGTTTAGACAGAAGAATGAGAAATAGTCACTCATCATTGAAGTAACAACCAAAAACTTTATTGAATACAACACAAAACACCAATGCGGAAGACTCCTGTCTGGTCCGTCCGGGACAATCCTGATGTCACAGCCTGGAAAATAAAGCACAAAATCAGAACGTGTGTCATGCGCACATCAAAGGAGCGAGACACAGAGAAACAGAGAAGGAAAGAAAGGAAGAGAGAGAAAGACAGAAAGGGAGCGAGAGAGAGAGAGAAGGAAAGGAAGGGAGAGAGAGAGAGAAGGAAAGGAAGGGAGAGAGAGAGAGAGAGAGAGAAGGAAAGGAAGGGAGAGGGAGAGGGAGAAGGAAAGAAAGGGAGAGGGAGAGAAAGAGAGAGAGAGAGAGAAGGAAAGGAAGTGAGAGGGAGAGAGGGAGAGTGAGAAGGAAAGGAAGGGAGAGGGAGAGAGAGAAAGAGAGAGAAGGAAAGGAAGGGAGAGGGAGAGAGAGAGAGAGAGAAGGAAAGGAAGGGAGAGGGAGAGAGAAGGAAAGGAAGGGAGCGGGAGAGAGAGAGAGAAGGAAAGGAAGGGAGAGGGAGAGATGGAGAGGGAGAAGGAAAGGAAGGGAGAGGGAGAGGGAGAGAGAGAGAGAGAGAAGGAAAGGAAGGGAGAGTGAAATGAAGAGAGAGAAAGAGAGAGAGAGAAGGAAGGACACTGCCGCCCCCGCGCACCCAAGCACCACTGCTCACCTGCTGCCACCGGTGTGTCTCCAACCAAGTGCCGAGATACACTGAAAGCCACCAGGTCTCCAACCTGTAACCGAGGCAAGAGTCAATCATGTCAGAGTCCATCCCACTGCACAAGGCAACAACGCCTGTCTGCCCCTGCGCACACATGCAGCCGCACCCTACCCCCTCCCGCCAGCCAGCGCTGGCTGTCCGCCCATGCGCACCCAGGCCCCACTGCTCACCTTTCGCCGAAGGTATGTCCACCAGTGGGCACACCACGTGCCCGTGCAAGCTCCAGGCCCGCCAACATGGCATGTTCCACATCATGAGGACCCGCACCGCAGCCCAGCAGGTCCCACACATGGCGCTGAGTCCTGAGGCATCAATGGCAGAGACCACATCACTGCACACGTCATCATCGCAGGCTGCACACCCGCTCAGCAATTTCGGGTGCCACTAACCCTGTGCAACCCCAGTCAGCACCACGTGGTGGTAGGCCCGTGACGGCTGCAAGGCTTCGTGTGCCACTAACCCTGTGCAACGCCAGTCAGAGCCACGTGGTGGTAGGCCCGTGACGGCCGCAAGGCTTCGGGTGCCACTAACCCTGTGCAACCCCAGTCAGTGCCACGTAGGGGTAGGCCCGTGCGGCCGCAAGGCCTCGGGTGCCATTAACCCTGTGCAACCCCTGTCAGCGTCACGTGGTGGTAGGCCCGTGCGGCCGCAAGGCCTCGGGTGCCACTAACCCTGTGCGCAACAACTCATGGGCCCTTCATGATTGAGCCCTGTGGTATGTCCTTCATCCAGTCACCTCCGGCAGTGGGGAATGTGACATTGCTGGCCACTCATATACTCGGGGTCACATGGTCTGTGATGGCTTCGCCGGATGGGTGTGGTGTGTGTGCAAACCTGCCCTCAGGGAGTGGCCGCGACATGCTGACAACTAGACCAGCGACCTGCAGACCACTAGCGTGTAAACCTGTGACATGTGGTTATGTGGCCCCCCCTCGGAGCGTAAGTGGAGTGGTCTGTCCTGGCATATGCCGGGCCAGCGCAGGGCTTGCAACAATGACTCGGGGGCTCTGGGCGTAGTGCAGTCCATGTCTGGACAAGGAAGTGACTAATGCGTGTGTCCCTGTTGTGATGTCTACGGCACCCGCAACGCAATCGGCATCGTAGCACACTGTGACTTGAATCCCACTAGATGAGCATCATTGACGTTAGGGGGAATTACTGACCCTACATTCATCCACACATTCATACTTGAATGATGAAAGACATGACACAGCAGTGAGTTACTTAATGTTTATTGCACATCCAGTGGAGTTCAGCAGCTGGAGCAGTACAGGGCCATGCCAACCCCACTTCACAATATGGGCCCGTGGAGGGCCAGCCAGAGTCCATCGGGGAATGACAAGGACAGACGATGAGGAAGAGTACAGTCCGCAGTCTGGTCGCCGTGTCATTGGTCACCAAACAGGATATGGAAGTCCATGTCATGGTCCAAGGTGAGTGCCGCAGAGTGTATTGGGGGTCAGTGGGAGGTCATGGGGCCATGTGCGGCACCAAGGAGCAACAGGCCAGGTGGCGGAAATGAATGCTAGTGCCTCCTTCTGATCCCAAATCCATCCACGTCCTCGTCCTCGGATGTGTGCCCTGCCCCACCTGTGGGTGGTGCTGTTCCGGCTACAGCACTGTGTGCCACTGACACATCAGGGGCCGGAGGTGGATTGTCGGCAGCACTGTGTGGCAGTGACACATCAGGGGCCGGAGTGGAAACGTCTGCCGCACTGTGGGGCACAGACACACCAGGGGGCGGAGATGTGGATGGTGTAGGGGCAGCAGCATTCATCCGCGCCACGCCTTGTGGCAGCAATGCCATGATGAGGACATGCAGGGCATGGTAGATCCCAGCTACATTTCGCTGATGTGCAGCAGTGGCTGCCATCCTTTCCGCCTCCATCCGCACCATGTCCTCCATGAGCCTCCGCATGCGTGCCATCTCCTGGCTGAGATCGCTGGAGCCACTCTGAGCGGACAGGTGTTCTTGTCTCCGAGTCATGACTCCAGCGATGTCAGCCAGGGCTCATTGGAGACCATGGAGCGGCGTGTGGGTGTCCGTTAGGGACTGGAGGTGGTCCCTGATGGGACTCAGACACCCATGGATGGCGTCCAGTTTGATAGCCATGAGGTCGAACCCCACCCGCACCTGCTCAGCCATCTCCCTCTGGAACTCCAACACACGGCGTTGGAAGGCCATGTGTTGTTCAGGGGGTCTTGGGAGACAGCCGGGGTTGTTGGTGCCTCCTGCTGGGTGGTTTGTGGAGTGGGTGGGGTCTCCTCGATGCAGCTGGGCTGCCCTGGTCCTGGAGGTGATTTGCGGATGAGTTCCATGATGTCTTGGAGGGCCTGGGTGTCGATGCTGGTGGTGTCCTCCTCGTCATCAGTGAAGACTGGCTGGGACTGCTCTGCAGGTGGCGTTGACGGTGCCCCTGCAATGTGAAGGGGAGATGCTGTGTTACAATGTGTCCTCATGTATGTGGCCGCATGGTACATGTTGACATTCAGACAGCATGGCAATGTGCATTGTGACAGTGTGTAGATCAGGGCCATGATCCAGAGTCATTGTGGGTGTGCACTGTGCTCTGCTTGATTGTGCATGTGTGCCATTGTGGCCATCTCCCCCGTCCCCCCAGTACATGGTGGTTACTCACCCTGTTGCTGTGGTGTTGTGTCATGTCGAGCAGTGTCCGGTCCCCCGACTCCTGCCACGGTCTCCACACTGATGACTGTTGACACCAACTCCTCCATGTCATCCAGCTCCAGCTGTGGCGCTGGGCTCCCACCTCCAGTCTGCATTGCTGCCTTCTGATTGCCTGCGAGTTTCTCCTTGGTCTTGCGCTTGATGTCAATCCATCGCCTCTTGACCTCGTCCATTGACCTCTTGTGCTCTCCGACGGCATTCACCTTGTCCTTGATGGCCCACCATAATCCATTTTTGGTGGCCAATGACACATTGGAGGCGACGAACAGTTGTTGATGGTGTTCTATCGCCTCCGTGACCAGGATCCTATTCTCCTGCGGACTAAACTTTGTCTTCCTCTTCTTCTTGTCCTTGCCCTTCCTTGTCACCGAGGTCCCGGGCTGGTCGTCCGGGGTGCTTGTGGGGTTGCGCTCGTCCTCTGCGCCTGCTCCGGCTGCCTCCATGGTGCTTCGGTGTTGGTCATTTTGTGTTTGTGTGTTTTTTCTCCTTTTGTAGTGATTTTCCCGCCTGACGTGTGTGTATGGCAGGCCTGGCGCTGCTTATCGCTGATTTCCTCATCGCGAATGGGCTCATCGCACGTTTTTTGGTGTTGGGGTTTGTGTTTTTATCTCCGTCGAGGTGGTTGTATCACGGACATTGTCTGCGTTTTCGGGAGACTATCGCATGGTACCGCCGTGTTGTGAATTCCACGTTAACACAGGGTTATTTTCCCGCAATGGACTGCGATGTGTAAAGTTCTGTTAACATTTTTGGAGATGTTTAGTGCACGTTCTTGTGAATATCCCCCTTAGAGTCTTTAGAACGTTTACATATTTCTTTCAATTCGTTGCTCTTATAAAGCATTTTTAGCGTCATTAAAATTTGCACGTGTAGCTAAAACATATTACTACATTTCAAAAGTACCAATGTATACATTTATTTCAAAATGTTAAGTAACTAAGGGGCACCTGCATCAAGCCTTTTTCTGTTCACAAACGGGCCGATTCACAGAATTGGCCCGTTTGTGAATGGAAAAAGGCCTTTTCAGATGCATGTACCTTTTTTCATTCGCAATTTAGGTAATTGCAATTTTTTGCGATTACCTAAATTGTGAATGCATTTAGGAAATCGCAATTTTCAAATCCCTATTTGCCGATGCATGTAGCCTTTCCTAAATGCGAACTGTGCATTTAGGAAATGCTAATTGCCATCAACTTCAAGTTGACAGTAATTTCTGTATGCTTTGAAAAATGCACAAAGATGCTTTTTTCAAAGTGCCATGTAGCGCACACATGCCCTTAGGACATGTGTGTGCCTCTCATGTGCACACTTACCTTTTTTGGGGGGTGCTTCAGGGGGGCCTTAGGCCCCTGGGCACACTTGGATTTGCATTCGCAATTTGCGATTACCAATTTGGTAATCACAATTTGTCAATGCATTACCATTCATTCCTATGGGCCTGTGGGCCCATATCAATCAATCATAGCATTTGTAGAGCGCACTACATACCCGTGAGGGTCTCAAGGTGCTGAGGGGGGGAGGGGTGCTGCTACTGCTCAAAGAGCCAGGTCTTCAGGAGTCTTCTGAAGGTCAGCAGGTCTTGGGTCTGCCGTAGGCGGATGGGGAGGGTGTTCCAGGTTTTGGCGGCGAGGTGGGAGAAGGATCTGCCGCCGGAGGTCACTCTTCGGATGTGGGGTATTGTGGCGAGGGCGAGGTCGGCGGAGCTAAGCTGGCGGGCGGGGGTGTAGAGGCTGAGTCGTCTGTTGACGTACGCGGGTCCGGTGTTGTGCAGTGCCTTGTGTGCGTGGGTGAGGAGCTTGAAGGTTATCCTCTTGTTGACGGGGAGCCAGTGCAGGTTTCTCAGGTGAGGGGTGATGTGGCTGCCGCAAGGGATGTCGAGGATCAGGCGTGCAGAGGCGTTCTGGATGCGTTGCTGCCATTTCAGGAGTTTGGCCGAGGCTCCAGCATAGAGGGCGTTTCCGTAGTCCAGCCTGCTGCTGACGAGGGCCTGGGTGACCGTTCTTCTCGTTTCGGTGGGGATCCACTTGTAGATCTTGCGGAGCATGCGGAGGGTGTTGAAGCAGGCGGAAGAGACGGCGTTGACCTGCTTAGTCATGGAGAGGGTGGAGTCGAGGATGACTCCTAGGTTGCGTGCGTGGTCGGTGGGTGTTGGGGCTGCTCCCAGTGCGGTCGGCCACCAGGAGTCGTCCCAGGCCGAGGGGGTGGATCCGAGGATGAGGACCTCCGTCTTGTCAGAGTTCAGCTTCAGTCGGCTGTTCCTCATCCATTCGGCGACGGCCTTCATTCCTTCGTGGAGGTTTGTTTTGGCGGTGTGGGGGTTTTTGATGAGGGAGAGAATCAGCTGGGTGTCATCGGCGTAAGAGATGATGTTGAGGTCGTGCAGTCGGGCAACATGGGTGAGTGGTGCCATGTAGATGTTGATGTAGATGAGGGTTTTGAACCCGAAACCGGTCCCAGGATGCTTGTTTCCGGTCCAGGGAAGACATGGCTTGGCAGTTCGGGCTGGACTGTTCCCATGAGGCACAGGGTCAGACTGATTTGCATATGGCCATGTCTGAACTGGGGTGGTGGAAGTGAGCTAAAGAATGATGATGGATTAAACCCAGATCAGTTGACTGGGGGTGAGTGTTTGATTTGCTCTAACGCTCCGTCCATCATCCCCTTTGGTATCACTTTGTTCGCCCTAAGTTGGCAGGGTATGCCCAGACGTGGGTCCCTTGCTCACTTTGCCACTGGATTCAAGATAGCCTGGCTGATGAGGGTTTTGAACCCGAAACCGGTCCCAGGATGCTTGTTTCCGGTCCAGGGAAGACATGGCTTGGCAGTTCGGGCTGGACTGTTCCCATGAGGCATAGGGTCAGACTGATTTGCATATGGCCATGTCTGAACTGGGGTGGTGGAGTGAGCTAAAGAATGATGATGGATTAAACCCAGATCAGTTGACTGGGGGTGAGTGTTTGATTTGCTCTAACGCTCCGTCCATCATCCCCTTTGGTATCGCTTTGTTCGCCCTAAGTTGGCAGGGTATGCCCAGACGTGGGTCCCTTGCTCACTTTGCCACTGGATTCAAGATAGCCTGGCTGATGAGGGTTTTGAACCCGAAACCGGTCCCAGGATGCTTGTTTCTGGTCCAGGGAAGACATGGCTTGGCAGTTCGGGCTGGACTGTTCCCATGAGGCACAGGGTCAGACTGATTTGCATATGGCCATGTCTGAACTGGGGTGGTGGAGTGAGCTAAAGAATGATGATGGATTAAACCCAGATCAGTTGACTGGGGGTGAGTGTTTGATTTGCTCTAACGCTCTGTCCATCATCCCCTTTGGTATCGCTTTGTTTGCCCTAAGTTGGCAGGGTATGCCCAGACGTGGGTCCCTTGCTCACTTTGCTACTGGATTCAAGATAGCCTGGCTGATGAGGGTTTTGAACCCGAAACCGGTCCCAGGATGCTTGTTTCCGGTCCAGGGAAGACATGGCTTGGCAGTTCGGGCTGGACTGTTCCCATGAGCACAGGGTCAGACTGATTTGCATATGGCCATGTCTGAACTGGGGTGGTGGAGTGAGCTAAAGAATGATGATGGATTAAACCCAGATCAGTTGACTGGCGGTGAGTGTTTGATTTGCTCTAACGTTCCGTCCATCATCCCCTTTGGTATCGCTTTGTTCGCCCTAAGTTGGCAGGGTATGCCCAGACGTGGGTCCCTTGCTCACTTTGCCACTGGATTCAAGATAGCCTGGCTGATGAGGGTTTTGAACCCGAAACCGGTTCCAGGATGCTTGTTTCCGGTCCAGTGAAGACATGGCTTGGCAGTTCGGGCTGGACTGTTCCCATGAGGCACAGGGTCAGACTGATTTGCATATGGCTATGTCTGAACTGGGGTGGTGGAGTGAGCTAAAGAATGATGATGGATTAAACCCAGATCAGTTGACTGGGGGTGAGTGTTTGATTTGCTCCTAACGCTCCGTCCATCATCCCCTTTGGTATCGCTTTGTTCGCCCTAAGTTGGCAGGGTATGCCCAGACGTGGGTCCCTTGCTCACTTTGCCACTGGATTCAAGATAGCCTGGCTGATGAGGGTTTTGAACCCGAAACCGGTCCCAGGATGCTTGTTTCCGGTCCAGGGAAGACATGGCTTGGCAGTTCGGGCTGGACTGTTCCCATGAGGCACAGGGTCAGACTGATTTGCATATGGCCATGTCTGAACTGGGGTGGTGGAGTGAGCTAAAGAATGATGATGGATTAAACCCAGATCAGTTGACTGGGGGTGAGTGTTTGATTTGCTCTAACGCTCCGTCCATCATCCCCTTTGGTATCGCTTTGTTCGCCCTAAGTTGGCAGGGTATGCCCAGACGTGGGTCCCTTGCTCACTTTGCCACTGGATTCAAGATAGCCTGGCTGATGAGGGTTTTGAACCCGAAACCGGTCCCAGGATGCTTGTTTCCGGTCCAGGGAAGACATGGCTTGGCAGTTCGGGCTGGACTGTTCCCATGAGGCACAGGGTCAGACTGATTTGCATATGGCCATGTCTGAACTGGGGTGGTGGAGTGAGCTAAAGAATGATGATGGATTAAACCCAGATCAGTTGACTGGGGGTGAGTGTTTGATTTGCTCTAACGCTCCGTCCATCATCCCCTTTGGTATCGCTTTGTTCGCCCTAAGTTGGCAGGGTATGCCCAGACGTGGGTCCCTTGCTCACTTTGCCACTGGATTCAAGATAGCCTGGCTGATGAGGGTTTTGAACCCGAAACCGGTCCCAGGATGCTTGTTTCCGGTCCAGGGAAGACATGGCTTGGCAGTTCGGGCTGGACTGTTCCCATGAGGCACAGGGTCAGACTGATTTGCATATGGCCATGTCTGAACTGGGGTGGTGGAGTGAGCTAAAGAATGATGATGGATTAAACCCAGATCAGTTGACTGGGGGTGAATGTTTGATTTGCTCTAACGCTCCGTCCATCCTCCCCTTTGGTATCGCTATGTAGATGTTGAACAGCGTTGGGCTGAGGGATGAGCACTGGGGTACGCCACAGATGATCTCGGTGGCCTCGGAGCGGAAGGGGGGGAGGCAGACGCTCTGTGTTCTGCCGGAGAGGAAGGAGGTGGTCCAGTCCAGGGCCTTCTCTTGGATTTCGGCGTTGTGGAGGCGTGTGCGTAGTGTGTGGTGGCATACCTTGTCGAAGGCGGCTGACAGGTCCAGGAGGATGAGGGCCGCGGTCTCTCCATTGTCTAGCAGGGTCCTGATGTCATCGGTGGCGGCAATGAGGGCAGTTTCGGTGCTGTGGTTGCTGCGAAACCCGGACTGGGACGGGTCCAGGATGCTGTTCTCCTCGAGGTAGCGGGTCAGTTGTTTGTTGACGGTCTTCTCGATGACCTTCACCGGGAATGGGAGTAGGGAGATGGGCCGGAAGTTCTTGAGGTCCGCCTTGGGTTTCTTGAGTAAGGCGTTGATCTCGGCGTGCTTCCAGCTATCCGGGAAGGTTGCTGTCTCAAAGGAGATGTTGATGGCTTTACGGAGATGGGGTGCGATGGTGGTGCTGGCTTTGTTGAAGATGTGGTGTGGGCATGGGTCTGATGGAGATCCGGAGTGGATGGTGTTCATGATCTTGATGGTGTCGTCGTCGTTTATTTTAGTCCAGGAGAGCAGGCGGTTGGTGCGGATGTTGGTCGTGGGGGCGGGGATCTCAGTGGTTGTCGGGGCGATCGTGGTGTTGAAGCTGTCGTGGATGTCAGCGATCTTGCGATGGAAGAAGGCGGCCAATGAGTTGCATAGGTCTTGCGAAGGTGGGATGTCGTTGGTGTTGGAGCTGGGGTTAGAGAGTTCCTTCACGATGTTGAAGAGCTCTTTGCTGTTGTGTGCGTTGTTGTCTAGGCGGTCTTTGAAGGAGGCCCTTTTGGCAGATCTGATGAGGTGATGGTGTCTGTGGGTTGCGTTCTTGTGGGCTGCGTAGCTGTAAAGGTGTTTGTTTGCGTTGCCAGTTCTTCTCTAGCTTTCGGCAGGTTTGCTTGGAGGCCCGGAGGTCTTCAGTGAACCAGCTGGCTTTCTTGCTGGTGTGGCTGTTAGGGGGTTTCTTGAGCGGGGCGAGGGTGTTGGCGCAGTCGTCGATCCACTGCCTGAGGTTGCGGGCGGCGGTGTCGGGGTCGGTGGGGTCGGCTGGTGGGCACCGGGCTAGGGTGGTGGTTAGCTGGTCTTCGGTGACTTTGCTCCAGCAGCGGCGAGGCATCTGTTGGGTGCGCTGGTGCATGGTGGCTTTCTGGAAGTAGAAGTGGATGCAGCGATGGTCGGTCCAGTGGAGTTCGGTGGTGTGACTGAAGGTGACGTGGGAGCTTGCGGAGAAGATGGGGTCAAGCGTGTGGCCGGCGGAGTGGGTGGGAGTTGTGATGAGTTGTCTGAGTCCGAGGTTGGCGAGGTTGTCGATCAGGGTGGTAGAATTGGTGTTGTTGTTCTCGAGGTGGAAGTTCAGGTCCCCGAGGAGGATGTAGTCCGTGGAGGCGAGGGCGTGAGGGCTGACGAAGTCGGTGATGGAGTCGCTGAACTGTGGTCGAGGTCCGGGGGGTCTGTAGAAGAGGGTTCCTCTGAGGGTGGTGTTGGGGTCGGTGTGGATCTGGAAGTGCAGGTGTTCGGCGGTGCTGAGGGTGTCGTCGTTGTAGGTCGAGACTCTGAGAGTGTTCCTGTGGACGATGGCGATTCCTCCTCCTACTCCGTTGATGCGGTCCCTGCAGGAGATCTTGTAGCCTTCCGGGATGGCAATGGCGATGTCGGGTGCCGAGGAGGGGTTCAGCCAGGTCTCCGTCAGGAATGCGACGTCAGGGGAGGTGGAGTCGAGTAGGTCCCAGAGTTCGACGGCGTGTTTGCGGGCGGAGCGGGTGTTGAGAAGAATGCAACTGAGGTGGTTGAGTTTGTTCCTGGTCGGCGGGTTGGCGGGCTGGGTGCTGGTGAAGCTGCAGTTCCGGCAGGAGAAGGGTCCTTGGGTGCTCCTCGGGGCGGTCAGGAAGCAGGTGCGTGATCGTCGTCTGGTGTTGAGTGCTTGGAGGGTGCTGGAGTCGTAGCGGAGCCGGGCATCGTGGCGGTCGCGGGGACCAGGGGTTCTGGCGCTGGGTGCGGTCCAGGCGCGGACGGGCGCAGACGGGCTTGCCTAAGGCGTGCCTTCGGTGCGCCAGCGGCGCGGCCGCACAGCGGCCGCCATATATGGGGAGGTGGGAAGGAGGAGCAGCTGGGAGGCGGGAGGCAGGGCAGGGGCAGCGAATGGGCGGTCAGGGGGGCGGGGATGCAGGGGACACAGCAGCTGGAGCGGGAGCGGTGAGGGGTAACGAGGGGAACAGAAGGCAAAAATGGGCAACGAAGGGAGCAAAAGGCAACAATGGGCTCAAAGACACGGGGGCAACGAGGGGTACAGAAGGCAAAAACGGGCTCAAAAACACGGGGTAAACGAGGGGTACAGAAGGCAAAAATGGGCACAGAAGGCACACAAATACAGGGGCAACGAGGGGAACAGAGGCAAAAGCGGGCTCAAAAACATGGGGGCAACGAGGGGAACAGACGCAAAATGGGCTCAAACACACGGGGGCAAGGAGGGGTACAGAAGGCAAAAATGGGCACAGAAGGCACACAAATACAGGGGCAACGAGGGGAACAGAAGGCAAAACGGGCTCAAAGACACAGGGGCAACGAGGGGAACAGAAGGCAAATAGTAAAGGCAAAAAAGGCAAACAAGGATACAATAGGAGGCAAACAAGGATACAATAGGCAGACAATAACGGCAAGCAGAGAAATACAAACCTACGGCCTACCACTGGCCACCAGGGATGAGGCGCAGGTGGTAGCCTACGGGTGGAGGAGGGCCTCGAACGTCCTCAGCAGCGGCAGCTGGGGCAGGGACACACAGGCGGAGCTGTGCGGAGGGGGAGCGACCTACCAAGCAGGGTCAAGGGTCGCTCTCCTCACCGCGCAGCGGCCGCCATATATGGGGAGGTGGGAGGGAGGAGCAGCTGGGAGGCGGGAGGCAGGGCAGGGGCAGCGAATGGGCGGTCAGGGGGGCGGGGACGCAGCGGCTGGAGCGGGAGCGGTGAGGGGTAACGAGGGGAACAGAAGGCAAAAATGGGCAACGAAGGGAGCAGAAGGCAACAATGGGCTCAAAGACACGGGGGCAACGAGAGGTACAGAAGGCAAAAACGGGCTCAAAAACACGGGGGAAACGAGGGGTACAGAAGGCAAAAACGGGCTCAAAAACACGGGGGAAACGAGGGGTACAGAAGGCAAAAATGGGCACAGAAGGCACACAAATACAGGGGCAACGAGGGGAACAGAGGCAAAAGCGGGCTCAAAAACACGGGGGCAACGAGGGGAACAGAAGGCAAAACGGGCTCAAACACACGGGGGCAACGAGGGGTACAGAAGGCAAAAATGGGCACAGAAGGCACACAAATACAGGGGCAACGAGGGGAACAGAAGGCAAAACGGGCTCAAAGACACGGGGGCAACAAGGGGAACAGAAGGCAAAACGGGCTCAAACACACGGGGGCAACGAGGGGAACAGAAGGCAAACAGTAAAGGCAAAAAAGGCAAACAAGGATACAATAGGAGGCAAACAAGGATACAATAAGGCAGACAATAACGGCAAGCAGAGAAATACAAACCTACGGCCTACCACTGGCCACCAGGGATGAGGCGCAGGTGGTAGCCTGCGAGTGGAGGAGGGCCTCGAACTTCCTCAGCAGCGGCAGCTGGGGCAGGGACACACAGGCGGAGATGTGCGGAGGGGGAGCGACCTACCAAGCAGGGTCAAGGGTCGCATAGGAATGAATGGAGTCACATTAGCTAATAGTGATTCACAATTTCCGAATCACTATTAGCTAATGTTAAGGAATCGCAAATTTTATTGCGATTCCTACATGCATAGGCATTTGCGATTACCAAATAGCGATTCCTTAAAAATCGCTATTTGGTAATCGCAAATGCGGAGTTTGATGCATGTGCCCCTAAATTGTTTCTAGCAATTTTTATTAATAAATGTATGAAGATCAGTCTCTGAAACTTTCAGTGAAATTGGAATTAGCATAAACGTGCAGCACCATTCTTCCTTGGTGGACAATTTCACATATGCAAAACATTGAGTTCAAATGTGAGACTCCTAAAATACACACATAGGGGCCGATTCCGATCTCGGTCGGAGGCGCACCCAATACCATTCGGTCGGGAAAAAAGCCATGCGAAAGCCTGTTTCCCGACCGAACCGTACGCGGGTCCGGCCGAGCGAGTACGATGCGAATTCACCGACCGACTCGTCCGGGCGTCCCGACTGCTCCGACCGACTCGCTCGGACTCGAACCGCTCCGACCGACTCGCTCGGACCCGATTCGCACCGCGCAATGGAGACGTTTTCCGGCCGGGTAAGTACGATGCGCACCTCGACCGCTCCGACCGACTCGCGCCGTCCGACTCGAACTCGCTGTCGGAGCCGTACTTTGGGGGTCCGTGTCGGACCCCCTGTACGCGTACCCGTGCGAGGCGCACACAGGGGGGACCCAAGGGTCCCCCCTGCCTGTGCGTGTACGCCGCGGAGCGCTTCGCGGCGTACTCGCTGTAGGGGCGCCCTTGTCCGCCTCGCACCCATTGAGGCAATGGGAGCCCGCGTACGCGTTGTACGACCGGCTCCCATTGAGTTCAATGGGAGTCCGACCGACTCGTGTCCGATAACATACGGACGCATCGTACTCGTTCGGTCGGACTGCACGGGTCCGATTCGGTCGGAAATCTCTCCGGGTCCGGCTCGGTCGGAGAGATTTCCGGCCCGAATCGGAATCGACCCCATAATGTCATCTAAATTACACTAGTTTCATTAATTTTTCACTTGTATCATTATATTATTTAAAGGAGGATTGTTCATGACATTTCTTTCAACGCATGAGTCATCACCTTCACAATTCTATTCCACGTTAAAAGAATACACCATTTCAATTTAGTAAACATGAATCTGTTATTCAAACAAGCATTTTTGTCCAAACCACTCTTTTCTGCATGCTTTTGTGATGCAGTAACTACGTTTCTATATGATCTATTTCTAATGAGCCTTCAATATATAATGTACACACATTGTGCACGTTTGTCATTTGTCCCTAAAAAGGGGTCAAGATCGGTTGTATGTGTCAATTAGGGACTAAGCAGTTCACCTGCTTCATCAGTAACCTATTTGTAAAAAAGTTATGGAGGCCTAAGCACAAACTATCCGAAATAGCCAAAATGGTTTTGTTGTTTACTTTAGATATGTCAGCCAATGGCATGTATATTTCCAGCCGAATCCAACACATGCCTTGAAAGTTACTTTCAGAAGCAACCATCTGCCACAGTCTAAATTAGCACTCCCATTGCTAGCTTTATGTGATATGGCCCCCTGTGTTTGCCACAGATTTGGAGTGATTTGTGTTTTAAATGGTTTAAGAGCTGAGGCAGCTAATTTTACCATCTGAAATAGTGTTAGACGATTGTTTGCAACTTCATAGGAATGTAATTATTTAAGTTTGAAATCCCGAAGCATTTGCTGACTCCTCTCATAATCTCTCACATAATAACAAAATGCAAAGCAAAATAACACAATGAAAACACAACAGAGCACAATATAACAAAACAGATCAAAAATAGAATAACACCATTGCACAATAGCACTGCACCACAAATCCACAATACAAAAACACAGCAAAACACAACACAACACAACTGCAGAGTGGTGGTGTTGTGTTGTTTTGAGCCGGTGTATTTTTGTGTTGCTGTGTACCAGTGTTGTGTTAGTATGCTGTGTAGGTGTGTTGTATTTCTGATTTGTGCATATGTGTTACCATTGTGTTGCTATTGTGTTCTAATTTGTTGCATATTCGTAGTGCATTTTATTGTCTTGCTGTTTATTTGTTGTGTTATTTTTGCATTGTTGTATTGTATTCTGTTGTGCTATATTTCATTTATTGTCCTGTGTTGTTACCATGGTGTTGTGTTGTTACTGTACTTCATCAGCAGTCTGTCTGCTTAAATATGAATAAAAATAATAGTCACATTTTACCACCTTCGCAAACCTGTTTCATAACACAATGCTGAAAAGTGTATGCACCAATTACTGCCTCAGTTACCACCAAGGTTAAGTAACATCATCTGCCTAAAATGTTTTGTGATCTGGCTATAAACCGAGAAATAGTTTGTGCCAGATAATGTAAATAATGTGATCATTGACTAACATTTGTTGAAATCCTTCAGCCGAACCAGAACATATATAAACATTCCTTAAAATTAATGTGTTATTATGTGCATTCATTGAATTAGGTACAAAAATGATTACTGAACTCCTACATTAGATAGTGAACGCATATACATGTAATTCATTAGCATATCTACCATGCCCGCTCTCAGACTGCTTTTTAATTATTTACTTATGAAGATATCTAGTTTCCTTCATTTATGAAATGTTTTAAGATTTTTATATTTTATTGCAATGTAGTGCATCTATTAAAGGCTTATTACATTTTGTTAACCAAAATCGAACAAAAATATATGTTCCTTCTAATATGTCATGTGCTGCTCTATTGTCCATTTCTCTGTAGTTTTTTTTCTCATTGCAGGGCGTTAAAATGCACACTGTTGCTTTTTGTTCTTTGTGAGACTGCCACACTACAACTATTTAATTTGTGATTCACTGTAGCTGCAAAAAATATACATTTTATTAAGTATCTTTTATTTGTAGCCATCGGTGATATGCTACAGTTGCAACACCTTTCATTTAACTCTGTGTAACTCAAAAGAACCAAGATCAGAAACTTGGTTTAAGGATTGTTGTATATTATATCTGGCTAAGGCATGACGAACAATTAATTTTTCATTGGTAGATTTGTCTTACTACAGGATTAGGTAGGATTTACTCATACATTCACAGGACTAAAACTAGCTTACCCATAGTTTACTCAACTAAGCATATCTAATTCCTGGGAATTAGTAACACACCATGCTTTGGCTATCAGGCTTGGATATTCAGGTGTAGCTCTTACATAAGACATCAGTAAGACCCCATAGACACAATTAACAAAGCGTTTCTCTGCGTTGGTGCACTTTATTTCAACCTTTCCTGTGGCTTACTCATGAATATCGAGGAAAAGGACAACTTTACTCCTAAAGCTTCAGTTAGTAAATTTGCCTTACTTCTATATACTAATCACAGAAAAAGTTTTTGGTATCATGCCTGAACACTTGTGTATAACGCACAACTAAGATAGGAGAATGACAGAATGGGGAGGATTTGCAAGACATTTTCTATGATCAGTTGTGTCTTACACCAGAATTATATATGATTTACTCATGAGTTCCCATGAGAAAGACTCACTTACCCATGGTTTTCACATGTAAGCATGTCTTAATTCTGAAAATTACTCAAATAAACTGTTTTGTGAATCAGGCACAGATACGTATGTACAGCTCACATCTAATACAGGATGGACCAATTCCTACAACTTTTTCTATGAGTTGTTGTGTCTTTCTCCTGTAGCTGTAATGATGAGGAACATCACTGAATGTGATGTTAGAAGCCAGGAGCTGAAGTCAAAGGACTCTTTTGTGGAGTAAGACTACTCAAGATGCTTCCAACATATATGTCCATTTATGGGCTTCTGGAAAAGCTTAATTTCCATGGTTAATGGTTTCTTTTCCTGTCTGCATTTAGATGGACTGGAAAAAGGATGCATATTTGAGACAATGTTGTCAACGACACATCCATCTCTCCTTCTTTACAAATTGTTTCTCTTCACTTATGGACTAGTCATGCTTCATTGAAGATTAATACTATATATCTGTGAGGGTGATCTCTTCCACCTGCTTCCTCACTCTTCACATGCTCTGTAAGATCTTCAAATAGCTCCCTGTCAACACCAGACAAACCGTCACTCAAGCCCTAGTCACCAGCCAGCTGGGCTATGGAAATTCACTCTACGTAGAGATCACCACACACCTCCTGAGGAGACTGCAGTCCATACAGTATTCAGCAGCCAGACTCATCCTCGACCTTCCCAGTCAGACCCACATCAACCCCACCTCAAGAAGCTCCATTGGCTCCCCATTCAGAAGAGATGTCAATTCAAGATGCTGGTCCACACCTACAAAGCCCTTCACAATCAAGGACCTGCCTACATCAACCACTACATGAACTTCCACCAACCCTCCAGACACCTGCCCTCCGCCTCCCTCTCCCTTGCACACACCACCTGCATCTGCTGATGCAACCGTGGAAGACGGCCCTTCTCCCACCTTACAGTGAAGTCCCATAACAACCTCCCCCTTGCACCTCAGGACCACAGCCTCTCTTCAGGAATTCAGAAAAGGACTCAAGACCTGTCTGGTCATCGGAACACCCCTGAAACAGCATGGATCTCAGCGTCTGTAAACCCTCACTGGTGATTAGCCACGCTTTATAAATCCGGATTGACCAATTTCTATACTTTTAGAAAGCTGGCATTTTCCTGTCCTAACCATTTGGTGCCTGCAGCTTGTCCCTAAGTTATATGACTAGGTGTAGCTCGCAGTTGGTTGTTGTGCATTGCTCCTAGACAGTAATAAAAGGGAGGCTAGGTGTTGGCAGGATAGGCCACTCCAACTTAACAAGGGGAAAGAACTGTCACCTACCACACTTGCACATCACAAAGGCTCTGCCTGAACACACTCACAAAGGATTTGTCACTAGTCTTTTGTATCCCCAGACACGCTTGGGCCAGGGCAGGGAGGAGTGGGGTGCCTGACACCTCAGGGGAGTAGAAATCTCCAAAACCTTCTCCTACTTGAAAGTGAGCACCAGGTATGAATAATGGACCCTCAGACCCAGCTCTTCAGTACACATCTAGACCTATGGAAGACTCAGAAAAAGGACTGCTGTGCTACTGTGAAACACAAAGGACTGTCACTCTGCTGCCATTCACTTCTATGTTCTGACCCAAACTCACTGGATTGAAATTTGATATGCTATTAGAATTCAAAGGACTCACTGTATTCACACCAGGACACCATCATAGAATCCGATGCCTGGACCGATTATAGCGTGTTCCCTGTGTCATCAACAAGCGTTGTGGTTGATATCATTGGCAAGAAAGAGCAAAGGCCCCTTAGGATTAAGGAACCATAAGATCTACATCATGGCTTACATCTCAGAGGAGACCGCCTTAAAGAGGAATAAATTCCTAGCACTATCCTCTATAAATGGGGTGGTCAGTTAGAGACTTTTGGAGTTTGCGACCTGAGTCTGCATGTTGATTACAGTGGGGAACACATTGGAATTATTTGTACCTCACAAACCCAGAGGCTTTCTTGGTATCTCTAGACTCATCAACAATAGATCCCTTGCTCCATCTACCTCACTCAATGAACTCTTTGTTGCCATTTGGTGGATTAGGCTCCACAAGAATGGGCATTGTTCTGCAGACAGAAAGATTGGAATCAGTTATGAAATAGCGGGTAGAGAAAGAAAGGTCTGGAGAGGAAAAGATAAAGCAGGACAGGTAAAAATCAAGGTCCCTCTTAAAAAGCATACACTGCAACTACTTTGACCTTGTTAGGAACCCGCCCGATTTGCAGTACATAACTTCAGACCACTCTGTCCCCAAAAAACTGAGTCTAATCCTAAGGGGTCTGGAACACTGAACAATTTGTTGTCTCCACATTGCTTTTTCTATCTCTTAAGTTATATGCATGCTTTACAACTCAGTTTGTCTGTTTAGGTGTCCACTCCTCAAGTGAGCTACTCATGGAGTAATTTTAGTTCACACACCTCACTTAAAAAGTGACAACCACCTCAAATCACATCTCATATGTGCATTTCAGATAAAATATTTTTGATATTTTCTCAAGTGGTAGCACAATATTTATAAATACATGCTTAAAAAAAACTTTGTTGAAGGTCCAGAAGAAATACGAACATTGGTACATTTACCCTCCCCACAATAGAGCACCGGATAACTTCTTACAAAGGTGCAATTTATTCGCAGTAACTAGAATTGATTAAAAGGTGGCAAGACTAACCCTGGGCATGAACTCCGCTCCGCTGGTGGAGTTTGCGGAATTTTGCATACTCCGCGTTCCGTGGAGAACGCGAAGTTCCTGCAAAACTTTCGACTCCGCAGCGGAGCCAAGTTGAGCCCCGGACCCTCTCGCCTCCCACCCCCACCCGCATTAAATATTTTTTAAATAAAATGTACAATTAAAATAAAAGCGCACTTATCTTATCGCGGCGTCCCGGGCTGCCCTCCTCCTCCTCGCCGTAATCCCCTACGTTAGATGTACATCATGGTAGGACTGCGCATGCGCACGCATGCGCAGTCCTACTATGAAGTGCGGGATTACGGCGAGGAGGAGGAGGGCAGCCCGGGATGCTGCGGTAAGGTAAGTGCGCTTTATTTTACTTTAATTGTAAATTTTATTTAAAAAATATTTATGGCGGGGGTGGGAGGCGCGGAGCGAGTTTTTGGCCAACTCCGTAGAGCTCCGCGTAGAGAAACTCCACCTGCTCCACCAGGGGTTAGGCAAGACCTAATTGAAATTAAAGGATGCCTTTCTTCATATCATAATCTGGAAATTCTGCAATACATGGATTTTTCACAATTTCGGCACATGTATATCCTACCGTAGACATTGACGGCTTCAAATTTAATTTCTTAATTTGTTTTCAGCAGAAAGTAATCATTTATTCTACAATCCTAATTATTAAAATGCCACCAAATGTCATCACAATGCCAACTTCAATTTAAACCGACTAGCTTGTATGATAGCAGAGTTGGGGTTTGAAAGTTCTCATTTTTTTTTTAAATGATCCCCAAATATTTATATAAGGGTTCTCAGTTTTAGAATCCTCCAAATACCAAATGTGATTAATACATTTAGTGCCACAACTAGAATTTCGGTTTCATCCATATTTATGGGTGTTAACAATAATCGCCATATTGTCCATACACAATAAACAAGGGACATGGACCCCTCCTTTCTATGGTGAGAGTAATGGGGCTTGTGCTAGCAAGGATGGATGGTCAGCCAGAAATAGTGTAAATAAAGTTGGGACCAGGATAAATCCCAGTCACAAACAATTATTAATTGCTATTTTATCATGTAGAGTGCCCTCATAATTTAATTCAAGTCTGGCCCAATTTGAGCCCTCAGTTGTCCTAATTTAGAAAGCAAACAAGGATGCAGCTCAAAAGTACCAGTTTTTACCATAACATTTCTCTGCTTCCAAGTTAACTGCTGCTCTAAAATCAGCAAATAGAAAAAATGCCCCTATTGCTCTACCAGTTTTTTAGCCATTACCCATTGACTCAAGCAGAGGTTGATGGGTGCATGACCTTCCCTGAAGCCACACTGCTCTATTGGGATTAGGTTGTTTTCCTGAATCAAATTCTTTACAACTTGCATAATTTTTTTGTCATGCATGTTTGCCCCAATATCTATCTGATTAGTGAAGAAATAGGTTTTTGGTAATGCAACGTCATATTTTTTTTTAATCAGCTTAGTCACAGCCCCTTTCCAGCTATCAGGGAACCGACCCATCTGCGTAACCCATTGAAAGTTGGAGGGAAGATTTTAGCCCATCAATCTATACTTGTGTTGATAGTCACTGCTTATGTTATGCTTCATGTTACTAAGGTCACTTTGATACTCTGGAAGTTTCCTGGTTTAGAGAATTAAATACGTAGACTCTCTTAGAAAGTATTTCTGGATTTCTTCTGTAATTGGGGATTGTAAGGTGGAGTGGAAAGCCTTGTCTAGGAGGAATAACTTTTTGTTGCGTTGTTTTGAGACTTAGGGCCTAATTTAATTCTTGCTGGTTGGGCCATTTTCCACCATGGAAATGGAGTCAAATTCTCCATTGCCCTAGTGGAGGTCCTGACCACCAAATTAAGAAATGTCCATTGGGTGGGCAGACATTTCTAGCATTCACAGGAACTGCCATGAAGCCTTTTCCTGTGAATACCGTACAGCTCTGTCAAACACGATGGAGTCAAATGGCAAAGTTTCCAAAGTTTTTTTTCACCAGGTACAAAAACCCAAAGTGGAAAATAGAAAAAAAGCAATGCCCCCCTCACCATGGGAGGGGGCATTTTTTGTTTTTCTACTGCCCTTTACCAGCAGGGTTTTTCTGGCAGTGACAGGCAGGAAAAAATGGATATATGTCAACCAATCCGATCTGGGTGGATGGACATATAGCTAATTCTCTGATAGCCATCTGAGATGTTTGGCCGTGGCGGAGACAGAGTATTTTCTGCCTAGGTCAAAGTATGGTCTGCCTGCTGTTAAATTTGGCGGTAAGGACACTCCATTGCCATTGTTAAGACATGAAGGACATGTGGAAATACCAATTGTAAAGTATTGGAATGGTATGAGTTCTAGACTTCCGATTGCCAACTTTTCTAGGGCATATGCACATGAACATTTCATTGCAAGTTACTGCAATGTGTGTCTGAGTGCTTAAAATGGGGGCATGCAAATGCTGACAAACACTTAGGGCCCAATTTAGCTTTTAGCAGACAGGGTACTCAATTGGAAAAAGAGGATCTTTCAAGATAAACCCTTGGCCCAGCCCACCTCATTTGGAGACTAGAAGACATGAATTATTCTATCAACGGAGACCCTATTGGCTCAGTCAATGGAATATTCCTCTGACTGCCTGATGGAATAGGGGCCGTCATAGGAAGGACATTACACTGGTCAAACTATCTAGGGTAGACTGTGTACTGTATTTAAGCCTAGCGGGGAGGAACAGGGAAAAATAATGATCCACACATCCTGGGGGAAAAGTTTTAGGGTGTGGAGGTCATTAGTGTTTTGTTTTTCAGAATCAAACTCCTGCTTTCTGAAAAACAAACTAAATGCTAAACATTTGATGGACAGCCATCAAAACTGATGGCAGCCATTCAGCAAATGTTTTGCACACTGAAAAGAACCACCATGATGGTGGCTCCTTCCAATGTACAAAGATGACTAATGGGCTGGTGACTATCTTTAAATTTGGTAGATGGTAGTCCTTCAGAGATGGAGGTAATGTTCTGCATCACCGTGATAGACTGTATTCCTTATACAAACATTATCTTCGTGCCTTAGCTCTTGTCTTTATCAAGCAATCTTGTTCTCCTTTGGGAGCATAGAAATGATGGGGCCATTATTTGAAATTTGATAAATCATTCCCTATAAATTGTTTACAAGTACAATCTAGTACATCTGCAATGAAAATGCATAACCTGAAAGAAATATAATTATCTGGCACCTCAGCAATGTATCTAGGGTGCCCTATTCAACAATCTCAAAAGGATCGTGGCACGTACATCATCAGAATTAATGCTTGAGGCATGATTACAAGGAGTTTGCCATAGGGTCTGAATGTGGAGCTGTGTGATAATTTCCACACCTCCTCTGTTTTACACTGACAGTTTTCTGCAGGTCAAACTTGCCAAAATATATAGTTGGGAAAGGCCTGAGAAAAGGCCTGAAAAAGGCAAGCATGCAGAATTGGGTGCTTCAATACTGATTCAACTTTTTATGCCTAACTTTCAAGCGAAATACTTGGAATAAAAGGTATTTATCGCGCCTAGTAAGTACTTCTCTCTGGGCTAATGGTATTTGCCATGTGTGGTAAAAACCACATCCCCATCTGGTCCATTTGCAATAAATGCCTAAGTCATTGTTACATTTATGTTGAACTTTCCAAGCACAGTTCAACAGTTCCAAGCACAGTTCTTTTGTGGTTGTAATTTGGAATTACAACTATTAGAGAACTTACAGTGATTGCAAGACAGCAGTTGTTTTACAATCCATAAGACAGCACAGCTCATTTGGGATAGATTTATTTGCTTTCAAACTAGCTTTTAATCTTCTGCATTTAGAGACTAGACACCACAACAGATCATAGAAATGAAGCCCACATTAGTGATTGGCTGTGCAACTGTACTTATTTCAAACATAGATACCTACACTGTGGAGGGAGGACCTGGGCATATGTAAGTGCTGAGGTTACACTCCCAGTTTTAGCTCAGTACTCAGCTGTTATTCTATGCTTTGACTTCAGTAGAATCAGATTGATAAACTACAAAACGAAGAGACAGCAAACTTAATGTGAATTGTGACTGACATCTCACAATGTTAAAACAGACTAATTTGTGTTCATTAAATCGATTTCAATGGGATGTACCTTGTTTACCCTTTGTAGTTTGGAACAAGTAGCAAGGCCTATTTTGAAGAAAACTGCAAGTGATACATGTACAGCAGCACTAAAATGTCACAATTAAGATTATACAAGTTATTCACCACCCAATTGAGTTAAAAGGAAGAGCTGCTGCCTTATGCTGATGCCCTGACAGAGGTTATCCGTTTGGATACCTTTCACAAGTTGGGGTGGATAAGACATTTAAGGAAGATTGTGGCTTACGTAGGGCTTCAGGAAGCCTGGGAAAATTCTGATTCACCCCTGCTCCGAAAAGGCACAATAAAGCGATATTATTGGGAATGGGTTGCGCAACATGATTCCCTCAGGTCTGACTTCCTACAGAATTCCTATTGCAGAAACATGTCAGATTCCTGGAACCTTACCTTGACCTAATTCAGGCCCCCCCAGGATAGTAAACTCTTAATCCAATTCAGGTTTGGCACTCTCCCTGTGAATGAGATATCAGCTAAGTGGCACACTATTGATCCAAGCCCAAGCAACTGCCCAGGTTGCAAGTCACCCGTGGAGTCTGTGGCCCACTTGCTGTTTGCATGCCCAGCTTATGCTCGGCCAAGATGAAAATGGATAAAACCTATCTGCCAGCAAATGGGCACACAGAACTACCGGGAGGCCTTGCGTATCTTCAAATCTGATACTAGACCTCTGTTTGTTTGCGCAGTTGTTAAGTTCCTTGGCCACATGTTGGGGACTAGGAGAAAATCACTTGAGAGAAGAGGTACAGAACTTAGCGGGTTGGTCTCTAGCACCTAACTGGTCCCAAGCATTAAGCACTACCGCCTATGGAAATATGCCCACCAGTAGAAGTGTTGCACAAGCACTTTATTTGCACAAAGTAAATGTTTTTTTTTAAATGAACTGTTTTTACTCCTATTATGATAGGCGGACACTTTTAATGCGTGCATGCTGGTCTAACCCTTAAGTTTCAGTTGGTTCTAACATTGGCAGAGAGTGTCTCACGTGGAAACTAGATGATGGATTGTGCTCTGATAACCACTCAACTGCTTGCACACTGTAAAGATACTGTCTCTGTACAAAGACAAACATGTGTATTTTATGGCATGTTTCAAACGAGCTGTTTATATTTTATATCCTTTTATCATATTATATGTCTGTTTTGCTATTCATTTCATCACACGAGCAGTCGAAATAAAGCTTATACGAAAAGGAAGAGCATTATTGATTATTTTGCCACAAAAGAATGGAAATAAACCCAGGAACCAGTAGTTATTAAAACAATTCTGCCATAGGGAGCTTTTGGAAGTAAAAATCAATGTCAGTCAAGTGGTTGTAGTTGACTGAGACTAAGGCACCATCAATCTCAGTGGCGATGGAGTGAATTCAGATGCAATCTATTGGTTCACCATGAACAAGAGTACATGGAGATCTGGAATTTAAGGTCTTATTTAAAGTAGAATGCATGCATAACATCCTGCAAACAGTGAACATCATCAGAACTGAGAAATTAACCATGCATCAAATTATAAGTGCATTATTGCCTATGACATGTGACTTTGTGGTTTCAAAATATTTACTTTCACTTTTTTGGAGGATGACATACATCAGTAGAGTAAGCGTGAAAGTTGTGTCCATTGAAGAGTCAGCAAGGCAAGAGACAAGCTTTTCTGCCCTCCAGAGATTGCTTTAAATTCAGTAGTCTACAATCTCAGAGATGTTAAAATGAGGAAAATATAGCCAACAAGGCTACAGCTTTGTTTGGTTAGCAGTCTACAATCAATGAGAGATGAAACATTTTCCAATATTCAGGAAAAGCTTTGTGACTTATACCTGATGGTTTAGAAATGTTCTAAACTTTCAGGAAAGGCTTTGGCACAAGGCCACAGTATAATTTGTTAAAAGGCTACTTACAACTTTGAAAAAGATAACTAGCCAAATGTCCATTTGAAACTCATTTGGTAGGTTTCCTCCAGGTGGTAGCAGATTTCTCTGTCCCAGAAACATTTTGACTTTTCAGTCAGAGGAGAGAAGTTCTAACAGCCAGCAGACTCTTCTGGTCAGGATCAGGAACACAGTGCCCATGTGGTGTAGTGAGAGGCTAAGGGCCTGACGTATCAAATGTTTGTGAATAGAAAATAATTTTGCCAACTGAGTGTATTAAAGATTGGTTAACAGAATTCCAAATTTTAGTGGGTTGCAGTCCCACCTACCTCCTAAGGTAGGTGGCAAATTGCTACTTACTACAAATGGATGCCATCACATGGATGGTGGCCTTCAGGGGTCAGCAGACCACCAAGTTTGTTACTGCATTTAAATAAAGTAAATGTTTTTTTTTTTTAAATGCAGCCAATTTTCCTTAAACAAACTTTTTTTAAAGCAAGAGAAGCCAGATTTCGCAGAATGCAAAACATTGATATTTACTGATGTATATAAACAGCTCTCCCATTCATAGCCAGTACAGATGTCACACCCTTTTTAAATCAACTAAAGTTGTTGCATTCCCACGTAATATATGGTACAATATGACCCAGTCCCGGTGACTTAATATAATAGCTATCTAAATGTGTCTTGTTCAGCAGCCCTCAAAATTTGCAGCCCATATCTCCACATACCTATTTCCAATTCTCCCCAAACTTCGACCACTGACAAACCACTCCTACATCAGATCTGTAAAGAAAAATGCGTCCACTCCAGGGAACATCTCCCTTCCACCTCATGCTGGGTCTGGCTGCATCTAGACTGGAATACCCCTTCGACATAATGGGAACAACTGTCAGTGTTATTATTGACAGGGGATAGAGAAACCTGGGTGAAAACAACTCTTCCTTGTCTATTATGTGTTTAGCCTCTACAGTATGGGGATTGAATACATTACCTTTAAGAAGTTGTTGTTTCAGTGAAGGTAATTATTTCAGAGTCACACCGGGTTCTCCCAGAGAATAAGGATATGGTTTTGCTCATTGTGGCTAAAGTTTAATAGTTAATGTAACTAGTTAACAAAAATTGTTCAAGCAGTATAGTTAATCAAATAAAAAATGTCCATTTGTTTTTTACTTTCCATGAATTTGGCACCTTTATGTATTTGCATTCAATAACATAGAATTTCTAACTATTTTCTAAGGACTGCTAGTAAAAATAAGTTTGAATAAAAATGATGTACATTAAATTGCAGTTTTTCTACAGCCACTACTGAAAGCAAGAGTGGCATTACGTCTTAATTAATCATTTGATCACCTTTGTGCCAAATGTTCTAGTGGACATTTACAGCTGACTTACAGTATTAAATCTGCCATTTTATTTGCAAGACAGCTTGCTTTTTCTTTCAAAATACATAGATAGACCTGTGCAATTACAAGTGCAGTATTTCAGCCCATGTTACAATTTGTTTCAGATGTAAGTGCTGAAAATAGCTTCTGCAGGTTTGTATCTGAAACTTGACCTGTACCTCCATGTATGCACACAATATTTTATCTATTTATAATATTAATAAAGCGCTGAACTGTCACAAAAACTGGTATCCTGGCACTAGCATACAAGGAACATATCTTGCTAAGATAGCACATATCAATTTCCAACTGCAGAGTGGAATTTACTTTGGGAAGAGCCAGGTCTTCAAGGCGCTTCTGAATTGCAACAGCTCTGATGAAGCCCTCAGTAAGTACGGAGGCTCATTCCATATCTGAGCTGCTTTTACTGAAAAAGCCCGGCCACCTTGTCTTGATCTTCAGTACTTGTGGATACAGACAAGGTTTGCAGTGCTTGATCAGAGAGATCTTGGAGGATCGTATCTTTTAAATTTACGTTGCAGGAGCACATCACCCCATCCTTGTAGAGTCTTGAAAACAATACACATGGCCTGGAGTGTAATCCTCTGCTTCAGAGGAAGCCATTGTAATTCATGCAAGGCTTTGCTGGCCGAACACCTACAAGGTCTATTCTGTGCTAATTTAGCCACGGCTACTTGTGCTTTGTACAGTTTCTTAATCCAACATTTAGGTGCTACAAGAAGTAGGGTGTTACAATAGTCCAGTCTGCTCAGTATGACACTCCGCACCACCACAGTTCTGTACGGGGGGGGCAACAATGGGACCACCTTCCTAAGACAACGTAGTAATACAAAGCAAGTGCCTGTCACTTTAATCACGTGATACTCCAGAGACAATACAGCTGAGCTACCAAAGGAGCAAATAGGCAGTTTACTTACAGAATTGTTTTCCCTTTTTATGGAACTTCCAAGCAATTATGAACTGATCAATGTCTCCCAACTGCTCTGAGTTGAGAAAACAAAATATTCAATGGTGCACCAGTTGCAGATTTCAGCCTAAACCTCTGAATATGGGATGTTCATCACAAATTGCACACACACAGAACATTTTGCATATATGGAAATCTTTTTTTAAATTTGATGTAAGTACAAAATGAATCTTTCAGCTGCTGAGTCACTTGCAGTAGTTGCCTTTCTTAGTTTGCCACAAATTGTTTTTATGTGTTATTACAAGTAGGGACATTTTGAGAAATGTACTGATTAGTTACCATTAATCTTCATTAGTCTGATTCTTCCTAACTTTTCTCAGTACATTCTCAAAGAGTAATGTGCCGCCAATATTAAAGTCCGCCACCCATTCCAAAGATGTCTTTGCTTTCCATAATTGAAGGGAGTTCCCTCCAATCAATCTTTTCCCACCCCATTTCTCCTCCTGTTCATATCTAGCCTCAAATGGAAGACTGATGTGGAATGATGGAAGAAGAGATGGTTATAGCTACGAGGACGAATAAGGAAGAATTGAAACAAATAAGATTACTGGTAAGTAATGTGACCATTACCTCCTCTTCACCTTAATCAACCCATTTTTTCATCTATTAGGAATATCCAAGCAAGACTCTCATCAGCCAGTAAAAAAAAAGACATGAGTCTGTTATATATTTTGTATGTTACTTTAAAGGATGTATTTTATTCCTATCCTGCTCTCACACCAGTTTCTTCTTTATAGGTTCTGGCTCTAGAATGAAAGGGTTGTTGGGAGTTGTTCTGCCTAGACTGTAGGCAGGTACACTGCTACTCTACAATCAAACCTTGGAAAACTATTATGGACTTCAGTTTGGTGAATTTAGCACTGGCGACGAGGAAGAAGAGGTACTTTCTACATAAAGCAGCATAGGAGTAGTATCCTCTTCTTGGATTATTTTTGGGGATTTTTGATTTTATAACCTTGCGATTTTTTTTAAAAGGCTGAAAGGATATGGGATTGTTTGCACGTGCTGCTAATCACCTGAGGTGGAGACCAGCATTTTATTTACCTCGGTAGGTACTTTTGTACTTATTTTAAACTGCCTGCAGGATTTAGGCTTACCGCATTTGTTTTAATTGTCTTGGTGCGTTCGTGAGGTGGAGCCAGGCGAAGTCAGGACATGCACAGAGCGAGAACGCAACTTGCCTCTAGCACAGTGGGGCAAAGTAAAAGGACAACACTTGCAACACTTGCAACCTCCACGGCAACCAAATAAAACGCTGCCAGGATGTGTCTTTTGGAAGTGTTTCCTGGAGCAGTGACCAGATGTAGGCAAAGCTCACGGAGTTCTGCGAGTGGGTGGAGTATTGCTCAGCCACCCCTAATAGGAATTAAAGTGTTCATGTTGCCATTCAGCAGAAGTGCCACAATTCCAGTTGAAAATAAGTAGAAACATGTAGTTAAAATGCCACTAGATGCCAGCTGAAATATATTATGTTAAAACCAAAGTGAAGCATTGAAAATGAAAATATGTGGATTTCCAAGTTTTTTCCTGTAAAAAATGTAAATAGAAGTTTTGGATCATGGGTGATACTCGCGCATCCTCTGGGGATCACAAGCTCCTGAGAATGGAAAAACAGACAATCTCACATCAGACTGCCAAACTAAGACCAGAAACCTATTGTCAGAAACTTTCATAAGAAAGTGACAACCCCATTCCCACTTGGAACCATAAATGAAAAAAATACACACTCAGGACCGACATCAGCTGTTGAGATAGCATACCAGGTATTTCATGCCAATCAGCTTGTGACGTCCCTCCACAAACTCGCACATGTGTCACGTATACATATGCAGGTGTTATAGCATTTAGTAGGCCCAGTTTGTATAAACCTTACACATATCTCCTCTCAACCTCTTGCTACCTTATACATACAGTTGGTCCTCTGATGGATTTTGCTCTGTGCTGAAAGGGGTTGGATATTTGGAGGATGGACAGTTACCCAATGAGGACAGGAAATAGGATAACTGTATCTTCAGCTCAAATACATTCAAATAGGTACAGCTCTCAAGTGACTATTATCATAGGTAGCCCAAACCCACTCAATCACTCAGAAGGAAGGATGAGTCAGAAACAACAGAATCAGACTATATATTACAAGTTGAGTTATTCATTCTATAGATAAATACATTTGCATTCAATAAAATAGCATACAGCCCTAATAATCAATTAGTAAAAAGAATTTAATGAATTACACCAAGCCTCTGAGATTCAGGGTGAATATAATGGAGGAACAGGGAAATCTTCCTCAACCGAGGCAGATTTGGACACCCAGCGCTTTGTCGATAGGAATAGGAAGCCCGGTGAGTCTTGTAAAGACTCTCTGGAAAGTTCCAAGTAGCCAGTCTAGTTTGTCAAGACAGTGATCAGTCTTTGTTCATGGCTGTAACAGCAAGAGTCACAGAGATATGACTTGAACATTTCATTTGAAAAGGTTCAATCTGCAATAAAGACTCCATCAGCAGTAACGAGTCAAAGTTCCCAAAGTCTCGGAAACCAGCAGCGCAACTGCTCAAAGAAGCAATTCTGTCAGCCAGCCCACTCTCAGTTCTTTTGCAAAACAACCAATTATTCTAGAACAGTTCCAGGGTTACACCCCTTAACATGACCTCAAATCTGTCAGGCCATTTATTTCATTGGTTAATCTGCAATAGGGTGATGGTGATGTGGCGAGAAAAAAAAAATCCAGAAAAATTAGATAAATCGATTACACAGTTCTTTAGATCGTGTAAGCATAGGACACATTAAAAAATAGGGCATTAAAAAAGGAAGCATGTAGGTTCAAAAGGTCTCTTTCCCAAGCAGCTGTTCTAGCAAGTAGCAAAAATTCTTGCAAGTGCATTATTCAGTCCAAGAGATGTCAAAGGAAACAGTTATCATTTCTGTACTATTTTCAATTCAGAAAGAAAGTCTCATACGCTTTGGAAAAGCTTAATCTATCACTTCACTGTAAAAGGAAATGAAAACTATCTGAAATTAGAGGTATTATACGACAAGATCATGTTAATTTATTAATTTTACATTATTAGGGAAACTAGCATATTAACTTCAGAATGCATTAACCAACATTTCAATCTGTTCATACATGCTACATGTAAGTATAGGGTACTCATAACGTTTTTGTAAGCATAATCATTACACATCATTACACATATAAGAAAATGCATATTAATCTTTGTCATCTATGTGTTATTTAACAGATACATATATAGAAAACATGTTAAAGAAATTTTATAAAGGCACATTTAAGTATATTCATGTAGCACCTACTTTTCTTTTGTCATTTTCGGTGCTCACGTTATAACATGAAATAACATTACTGAAACATTTTACGTGAAATTTTCTACTTTACATTTAATTCTTTTAGTCTTATTAATTTCACATTCATTACCTGAAAATCAAATCCATTAGTAAAAAAAATCTGTAACATGAGCTTTTTCTCCTACATTATTCTAACACATATAAATGAGTGTAAACAGTATTTCAAGATTACTAGTCACGTGTAAATTAATTAAACATAGAATATGTCTTGAATCTATCTCTCCATCTGCATGGTTTTATGATGCAGTATCTCAATTATATTTGTATGTCACTTTCCACAATGTGGAACTTAACACACGTTTGTCATTGTTTGCATAAAGGTTGTCAAATCATTTCTTTTGTCAGTAATAATTGTTTGATATAATCTCTGCTCTATCAGTTACCCCTTTGATGACAAACCAAGCCGTCACACCTTTATCTTCATCCTATTTGATGTCACAATTATAATGCTGATGTTTTCAAAAGTCTTTCATTGCTTTTTTACATTTATAATTTAAAAAAAAAAAATTACAATTATTATGCAAATAGCAATGGTTAGCATTGGTGTTAATATTTTCCCCACTAAACTGCCTCCCAGATTTGTGAACCATTTCCCCACAGAGGTTAAACCCTTCCCAATTGTTTCTCAAGCACCATCAGCTTTAAGTCCACTGAAATCTTTTTCTAAGAGAGTAATGTTGGTAATATACCCCCACAAATCTTTACTTTTGTCAGGGATATAAGTGCAACATTGTTGAACTTTCAGCATCCGGCAGACTCCACCTTCTTCTGCAAGAAGGATGTCTAATGCATGTCTATTTTGTAACACCATAAATCTGATACCAACCAATTAAGTATCTATGGCAAGGAATCCTCCAGCTGTATCAGTCGATAATCTATTAATCACAGTGGAATGTTTTCAAAATTTGTGCTAATTTAAAATCACCCCATCTATGCACAAAATATGTCTCCTACTATTTCAGCAGCATTAGCACCTCTCCTTAGGTGTGTGTGTTTAAATTCATTGGTTTAGTCTGATTGTCCCACATGATACATTTTTGGAAATACGATTCCCATATAACAGCACCCATACCATGTTTTGGTGATCTATAATAGGACTTTTTCCCCACAAATATAGTAAATTCCAGGAAATACAGGATCTAATCCTCCAAGATACAAACTCCAACCTCCCACAATTTGGAAAGTGTGGTCACATTCACTAGAACCAACCAATTTGTTAATAAATTCTGTTTTGCATCACACTATTCAAAGCTTTCCTTTATGTTGCAAATCTAGAGCCATTGCAGCTTGTTCATCACCCTTTTTAAGCTCAGTTTCCCTGAGTGCCCGAGGTGGATTCTTTGAATGACCTTCAGCCTTTTTCTATATTTCTCCCCGTCTATCTTCAACAGAATTAATAAAATCCTTTTCTACATTATGGAAAAGGCAGGTTTAATTATGTCGATGTGCATAAGCAGTGTCTATACTTTGTGTGGGTTGGAAAAATTCACCCATCATTTCAGCTGTTTCAGGAAAAACTAAATTTATATTAAAATTGTACTTTGCAATAAAACAAGCTAGTTATTACATAGAAATTCCATAAGTAACAGCCAGGTGATGGTAAGTCACTCCCTTAGAGACAGAGGTAGGTAACTGCATACATGCATAACAATTTTGAGCATCCATTGTGGCAACATACTCATAAAGCAGTTTAGTAAAAACATTTAAAGAATAGTCATTAATAAATTGATCTACATGTAGAGTCTGTCAGCTAGCATGTTTAACTCACCCTCATTGTTTCTTCCTTCCAAAGACTTAGTAACAGATGTAGGTTTAACATTTTCTACATAGACATGATGAGGAAGGTTTAGTATAATAAGAAATACACCAATAACAATAGTAATTGCAGCAATTAAGTATAAATAAATGCATTTGCGCTTTACCAATACCGGGTTTGAATTCTCAACTTCTCCAGAACCAGACTTCATGACTCTTGTTAAACTTTTATGATAGATGTTAATTTAGCATTTTGCAGCAATGATCCACATATAGACTCTTAACTTAAGTGGGTACTTTGTTTCTTTTGTTGTCAGGTTTCAAAGCTTTGGACTTAGTCCAATTATGGCATTATTCAGTGTAATTTTGTCTCCATAGATTTTTGCACACATTTCTTGTTTCTTTTTGCTTTAATGCCTTCAGTTCATTATAACAACTCTTCAAGGTGGTTTATGTGAGCTTGTGTCTTTGAAGCAAAAAGCGTGATATGCTTTCTCCCAGCCATTGGTTGCTGCTAAGTATGTATATTCAGGTGCAGCGTATTTTCAATTTGGTGCCATGGCTCTTTATGACCCTTTTACTGATGGTCCATCATCATCAGTGTCGCTGTAGTCAGATTGACTAGAAACTTCGATAACAGTTGGGGGTGCTCTGCCTTCTATCAGAATTTGCCTCAATGTATCCGTTCTTTTGGGCCAACTCTCTTCATTTATTACTTGCATTTCTGCTGCTCTGTTCTCTTCGACTGGGTCAGTAACTCACCTAGTCAGCTCTTCCTCCTTGTGACCCTCTGTGCCTACAAGAGCTGACTCTCTTGGAGCCTTGCTAGAACGAACCAGTGCTTTGAGTCAGGTGTCTCTCTGTAACCACCTGTATATCTGCTACAGGTTCTGCATCTTCAAGGGGACATGGGACTCAGCAAGTGCGGGCAGTGTGTACCCAATTAGGAAGACCATCACATTTAACAGCAGTGTTGGTTACCAGTATCACTTGGAATGGCCCATGCCAGCGAGGTTCCAGACACGACATGCGTACATGTTTCTTCACCAGGACCCAGTCTCTGGGATTAAGGTCATGGCACTGCTATTGAGGCGAAGTTGCAGCATAGCCAACCTGCTGAGACACAGAACGTACCACATCGGCCAGTCATTTACAATAATTGAGTACCAAATCATCAATAATGTTCACCAACTGATTAGCAGGAACTGCAGGCTGTCTCATAGTCCTCTCCATTATAATTTCATGAGGGGAAAGTCCCGCTCTTGTGTCTGGGGTACTTCTCAAACACATCAACGCAAGAGGCAAAGCATCAGGCCATTTTAGAGGCATTGAAGCACACACCTTCGCCAACCTGGACTTTAATGTTCCATTAACCTGTTCCACCCCTCCATATGCTTCTGGTCAATACGCACAATGTAGCTTCTGTTCAATTTGTATTAATGCACATAACATCTTCAAGACCTCATTATTAAAGAATTTGGAAACCCAAAGTTTGGTATGAGTTCTCGAAGGAGTAGTTTTGCCACAATTAAACTGTAATTGTGCCGGGTTGGGTATGCTTCCACCAAATGAGAGAACAAATACACAATTACCAGAACATATTTTAGACCATTGCAAGGAAGCATCTCAATAAAATTGAGCTGCAGCTGGTTAAATGGTCCTCCAGATTGTCCTACATGACTCATTGTAACCAATGTTTTTCTTTCCCACATTTTGTTGTTGACTCACCATGCACCTTTGACACAACACTGCTGCAATTGCTCTAAATTGAGGATTGAACCATGCTTCACGAAAGAGATGCATCATGGCATCTCTTCCAATGTGTGCAGGACTATGGTAATGGCGAGCCATAGGCGATAGCAACCTATCTGGTAATACTGGTCTCCCATCTGTGTATACCCAGACCTCATCTTCTTGTCTCTGTATACAGCCTACTCTGATCCAACCCTGTTTTTCTGTTTCTGGTACCTCATCTTGTAATTCTTTTAGGTCTTCACATGTTTCTACAGTTGACAACATCAGCCTACATTCTGTGACATCAGTTCCTTCTTTCAAGGGATCTCCATTGAAGACGTACAAATTTAGAACGCAAAAGCAGGCAGTCTCATCCACTTAGCAGTTGCTGACTGTGACATAATCATTTCCCTGTCGGTGGGCGTGACACATGGCCACTGCAATTTGGGCGGGCAGTTGTAATGACAGCAGTAGGTGCCTCACACTCTTTCCATTTCGGATGGGCGAACCTGAAGATGTCATAAACCCACGCTGCAACCACAACTGCTCGAAGTCATGTACGGCCTAAAGCCGTACTAACTGTTGGTAAAAATGGTAACCCTCAATTGTTCAGTAATGCTGCAAACTCTCGTCAAGGATCCCATCTCCGCAACGTGGGCAGAATACACTCCCTGCAAACAAGAAGCTTTCACCACTCCCACAGCTGTACAGATGGCATGCACAGCTCTCAAGTTTCCTCCAGCATTTTGCAAGCACGATCCATCCACAAACAACACATGATCTGATTCAGGCAAAGGAACATTCAGAATGTCCGGTCGCAGTTTTGTACATAGTTCAGTCGCATCCAAACAATCTTGATCTGCTTCATCAATCACAATTTCATTTCCAGGCAATGGCATCAGTGTGGCAGGATTCAAAATCGTGCATCGCACCAAAGTTACATTTTCAGCACCCAAGATAACCTGTACATGCTTAGTCAATCGATTACTGAGTAAGCAAAATCTCAACGGAGTGAGGTACATGCACTTTCATCGGATGACCCATTACAATGTTTTCACACTGCTCCAAACTCAAACATGTTGCAGCTACAGCTTTTAGACATCCAGGCAAAGCTGCAGCTACAGGATCTAGGGTCCAGAGAAATATGCAACAGGTCTACGCGCAGTACCATGCATCTGCATTAATACTGACAATGTGCAGCCTTTGTGCTTACTGCAGAATAGAGAAAAACCTTTGTTAAAGTCGGGCATTCCCAATGCTGGTGCCCGACAAAAGCTCTCTCTCAGTTCATTAAAAGAGCGCATGCATTCATCATTCAATGGAACTGGATTTGACACATCCTTACGAGTAAGCCTTTGAAGTGGCTTAGCTGTCAACGAGAAATTCAGAATCCATTGTCGACAATAGCCAACCATTTCTTGGAACATGTGAACTTCCTTTTGCGTGCTCGGCGGATTCATCTGCAAAATTGCAGTGATACTGTCCTGTGATACTTTCCTGGCTCCTTTCTCAATGTGATGTCCTAGATAATGGACCTTTCTCCTGCAAAATTGTAATTTGGTTGGTGACACTTTGTCACTTTGTCCCTCATTACGATGTCGGGGGGGGCGTAAGTTGCAGGAAAGGAACTGCCCGACCATAGGTCAGCGGTTCCAGCACCCTAATTTGGATGCGACTGCACATAGTGCGGACGGAAACATCCATTTTTCAATGGGAGCTTATGTGGCAGGCTGAAAATGCCTGCAGCACAAGCTCCAATTGGAAAATAGAAGTTTGTAAACCTCCCTGCACTGTGTGGCAGGCACCTCACGGTGCCTGTCACACGGTGCAGTAATATTGAGGGGGGCACCATAGATGCCCCCCAGCCCATATGTGGAGGGCCAGGGGGGAAGGGGGCCCTGCTAGAGGCCCCCAAAGTCGATTTTTGACCGCCAAACCATGTCAGAAAGGCCAACATCGATTGGCTGTTGGAAACCGACATCGTAATCCCGACCGCGGAGCCGAGCCTGGCGCCGCCATCATTGAAGGGATTACTACTCCACTCCTGTTCCATTGGGCTCACAGAGCCCGTTGGAAGTAGAGCGCAATCCCCTCAAAATTCGGTGGTCAGAGGGAAAACTCAGGATGTCGGGATTGTTGCCAAATGATTTAAGAGTGTGGTGGTGTCGCATATGCAAGCCTCTTGAGTGCCTGACACTACCAATAGGTTGTCAATGTACCGAACCAACACGGAGTGTTTTGGCATCACTAACAATTCCTCATTATTTTTCAAAATCTGATTGAAGATGGAAGGACATTCCGTATACCCTTGTGCAACTTGGCACCATGCCAAGACGCAATTTCCAAACCGGAAAAGCAAATAAAAATTGGCTATCCGGGTGAAAGGGAATGGAAAAGAAGGCTAGACACAAATCAATGACAAAAAACATTCAGCTTCACATGGGATCTGGTAAAGTATCACAGCTGGATTTGGAACAATGGGCAGTATGCGATTACAATCTGAATAATCCAGTGCAAATCTTGCACAATCCGATTTCCATTCAGTTTCTGAATTCCCATAATAGGTGAATTACATGGACTCCCTATGATCTCTTTCAAGATTCTTTGTTCAATCAGTGACTCAATTAATGGTATAATACCTGCAATTGTTTCTAGGCTCAATTTATATGGAAGAATTTGAGGAAATTCTGCATTGGTTTCAAGGTGATGCATATTGGAGCAACTCCTTTGATTAGTCCAATATATTTTCCCGTAAAATCCCAAACCTCAGGTGACACAGTGTCTCTTTATTCCAATGGTAAATCATCACTCGTCTATAATGGGAATACACCTTCAGCTTCAGATTTTTGCTTTGCTATTTTAAATACAACGTCCTCATCATTTATATGGAATTCAATTCCTTTTGGTGTACAATAGATGAAACAATTGAATTTGCACAAAAAATCCCAACCTAGTAGATTTACTGTACTAGAGTTACATACCACAAATTTATGCAAATCTTCAAATGATCCAATTCGTACTGTAACAGGTTCAGTTACAGGTTTTGACATTAATCGATTTGAAATTCCTACAACTTGGATTCTTTCTCCCATGAGGGGTAGGTTGGGAACTTCCTCTGTTCTTACAGAAGAACGGGTAGCTCCAGTGTCAACAAAGAATGAAACAGGAGTTCCATTTACCTTGCCGTCCACAAAGGGACCACTCTGGTCTACCTCTAAGGATGTGCCAAGCACGCATTCCTCCTCCCCACTCAATCACTGTCATCGTGTTGTCAACCTGAATTAAATATTGCTGAGTGATATTTGGGTTTGAATCAATTTAAGCATTAGTATAAAATCCTTTGTTTATATTATAATTTTAAACATGACCATTCATGTGAGGCATCAGGATTTGGGGCGTATTTACATTTTACTGTCTTTGAGTTTGCTGATTCTGCATCATATCATTCACTAGGGACTGTGCATTCCCACCCTGTGGTACCTATCCATTCATTTGATTCAATGGATTAAATTGACACTCGTGCTTCCAATGCCTGAATTCACCACAAATGTGACATGGATTAGTCCTTTTCAGTATTTCTATAGGTACACCTCTACCTATGCCTTGAGTTGGCGTATCCTGTGGTTGCCTGCCTACTACTCCTCGTATTCCCGAATTTGCTTGACCATTTCCTTGAACTACATTTATACAATCTCCACCAACACCCATGTAACCTTTCTTTGCCGCCCTCATTTGAGCTAACGTCAATTTCTCTTTCAGCCTCTTATGATTGGAATCCAATTTTTCTTCTTCTTCCTCAAACATTGGATACATTGGCATAGCCATTTTCTTTGTTCCCTTCTTTTTAGCCCATCTGCCCTCCCATTTTTCCAGCTCACCCCATTTTTCAAGAGTGGTTAACAATTCCTTAATCTATAACTTTATCCCTGAAGGTTTCATGTTTCGAGGTCTTTATCACTAAAATCTAATTTATACGTTTTTTGTAGTGACTTTGATTTTTGTATGTCCACCCCATATTTCTGTGCTATTTCAGTCAATTTATCATGAGTATTTCTAGCTCGTCGAGTAATGACCTTACATATAAATAGCAAATTATTGTTTTGGTATTGGATAATTTTAGCAGGACTAATAGTAACCAGAATAATTTCTTCCAATTCCACCTTAAGTTTAGTTACATCGAGTGAATTTTCATTTGAAGTTTTCTGTACAGCAGTTCCTGAAGTATCTGTACCTTTATCAAGTGTAGCTGGAGCTATCTCTCTAATCCAATCATCAAGTTCTTGTGGTGTAGGGCCTATCTGTCCTTCTGAAATATCTCCTTGCGACCCTCCACTTGCTAACTCCAAACATGGTGTAGTATGTAATTCAGGATCTTGAGTACCCATTTGTAAAGTCCTCTCTGTCATGGCTTGATTTCCTGTACAAGGGGTTTCCATATTTCTTTCAGCTAAATCTGGTAATGGGGTGAGTCTCATTTGGTTATTTAATACATTCGGATGAACCATATCTGCGGAATTTAACCCTTGTGTAATTGAATTAGTGCGTTCAATCCATCGGCATTCTGAGCGTTGCAGAATCTCCGCTAGATCTCCTCCCCTTGGTGGAGTGCATAGCTTGTCTATGACTTGCCATTTAATATCGTCAGCTGTGTGATTTTTCTCCAGAAAATGATTGACTAGCGGGGCATTGGGCACCGCATTCCTTATTCTACTGCGGTGTTGACCTATTCTGGCTTTCACTGGTTGTTGCGTTTGGCCAATGTAAGGTAGTCCACAGGGACATGTAATGCAGTATACTACATTTCGCGTATTGCAACCTTGATCCAACATTGATGATTGTATTTAGTGTTGTTTATATTGTAAAAACTACAAATGGTCGCCCTATTGTTTTAAAACCTTGTACATAAGTCACGCATTACGTCACTATCTGTCTAGGTTTATTATGTTTTTTTCACTGGGACACGCATTCACTACCTGGTAAACTATTGTTTTCCTAACATAAACATTTTTGTATTTTTAGTTTATATACTTTGTATTTTACATACCAAAAATTTATAAAAGCAGTTATACACCTACACTTTTGTGTCTGTGGTTAGCTTCTCTCTCTGACATCAACGTGACTCTGTACATTGCCATTGTGTGCATCTTTATTATTACTATTTTTACTAGTTCACAGGAGCCACTGTTACGCTTCCAATTTATTCACCCAGGCTCCCAGTGTGTAGGGTTCCCTTGTTGTTCTTTTGATCCTCATTATATGGCGGGGGCAATTTAACAATGACTCATTTAAAAATTAATCATCTATCTCATTTTCACTCTCATTAGTCGATGCCAATGTCTGTGAGTCCTCAAGATGTTTTTTCTTCTCCTTACATTTCGCTCCTTCCCTTTTCTCTGTAACTAATATAGGATACATTTGAGTTCCTTCTGCAATGTATGTTCTCCATGCTTTCTGTTGGGCATTCCATCTGGCTCCCACATACAGATTTAGGGTGTTTTTGTACCTTTCCTGATATCTCTGTTTTTCTTTCTGATGGGCTACATGTTCCCATTTGCCCAGAGCTTCACATTGCATAGGTCTTGGGGTGGTTTAATATCATATAACTGTCTCCTCGAATTTTCAAGAGTTTGTATATTAAAGGTTCCATATTGTGGGAAAGCTAAAGGTCCATCTTTCTCTGAATTCTTCATCCAATTCAATAACCATGTACATGTATGATAACCTCTCTCTTGAGTCATATACAAAGTTGATGTACCCTCAGGTGGTATCGGTACCCCTTCTCTAGTGGGCATTGTCACATCCCCCTGTATCAATATCTTTATATTCTTTCAAATTTCCATTGTTCCCGATTAATATTTCAATTGTTTTTTACAAATATTTTCTCTTCATCAATTCTAGGAAATACTTCCTTGTTTTCGTTCCAACAACCAATATCAGCGCGGCTCTCTATGATGTTGTCAACCTATCCTAGCGTGGCTACACACCAACCAACCAATCACAGCACGACACTTTATGATGTCATTTAACTCCTCTCAGCAGCTACCCCTTCTTTACAATATAGCACTTTCTTCTCTCAACAAATGTTGTAAAATTTTTACCACAAACGTTTACAAGCAGCGATATAAGAAAAAGCTCTCAAATAAACACTTGTCTGCTCCACTAAAAGAAATGTATAGACTTTCACTCACTCAAAGAATATATATCACACATTTCAAGCAAAATCTCGACCAGCATGACCTCACCTAAATCCTTACAATTATTCCCTGTGCACTGAGAAAAATGCTAACGTTTGTAACTCTTCACTCACAAATGCTCCCTTCTCTGGTGGTAGTGTCGATGACGTCTCAGGTACAGCACCTTAAAAACCACAGCAGACAATCTTACTCAGCGTATGCCACACTAAGACCACCCTTAGGTGTATATCCCGGGATCTTAGGCCACTTCAGACCCGATAACAGCTTCAACTTAGCAACAGTAAATAATTTGACTCAAGTATGAACACTAAAAACATTGCACAGTCGATTTTCACAGTCTACCCTATAAGCAACAGCAATGAGCAAACCCTATTAATACTCACACCACTGTTTCGCCGTCTCGTTGTTTTCTTCAAGACTGGCACTTGGTCATCTTTACTGAACTTGGGCTTTGGGGGAATCTATAGTGATCGGGTCTGGTTGCTTAGTGGACTAATGCATCCACTGCAGAGTCCTGTGTTCGACCTCATGGTCACAGGTTCAATTCCTGGCAGGTCCACTCAGCCTTTCATCCTTTCTGAGGTCGATAAAATGAGTACCATTGAGTTGGGTAACAATAAACATCTGTTATTTAGTGCCAAGATGCCCCTTTGGGGGTGAACGTGCGCTTTACAAATACACATGTTGTGTTATAGTGTCATCAATATTCATCCCTCTTATATCCTAACTTTATCAGACAGTAAACCATCCGACACACTACCAGAAAAACTGTTATAGCGTTTACTGTGCCCAATTTGTATAAACCTTACACAGATCTCTTCTCAACCTCTTGCTACCTAATACATACAATTGGTCCTCCGATGGATCTTGCTCTGTGCTGAAAGGGGTTGAATATTCGGAGAATGGACAGTTACCCAATGAGGACCAGGAATAGGATAACTGTATCTTCAGCTCAAGTACATTCAAATAGGTACAGCTCTCAAGTGACTATTATCATAGGTAACCCAAACCCAATCAATCACTCACAAGGAAGGATGAGTCAGAAACAACAGAATCAGACTATATATTACAAGTTGAGTTATTCATTCTATAGATAAATACATTTGCATTCAATAAAATAGCATACAGCCCTAATAATCAATTAGTAAAAAGAATGTAATGAAATATACCAAGCCTCTGAGATTCAGGGTGAATATAATGGAGGTACGGGTAAATCTTCCCCAGCTGAGGCAGATATGGATACCTACAGCGTATGTGTCAATATGAATAGGAAGCCAGGTGAGTCTTGTAAAGACTCTCAGGAAAGTTCAGCAAAGTTCGAAGTAGCCATCCAGTTCGTCAAGACAGTGATCTGTCTTAGTTTGCGGCTGTAACAGCAAGCACCAATGCAACATGACTTGACCCCTTCATCGGAAAAGGTTCACTCTGCAATCAAGACACCATAAGCAGTAACAAGTCAAAGTTCCCAAAGTCTTGGAAACCAGTAGTGCAACTGCTCAAAGAAGCAATTATGTCAGCCAGCCCGCTCACTGTTCTTTCACAAAACACCCAATTATACTGGACCAGTTCCGGGGTGACACCCCTTGACATCACCTCAAATCTGCCTGGCCATTCAGTTAGTTGGATATTCCCCAATAGGGTGATGGTGATGCAGTGTAAAAAAGTCACAAAGCCGGAAAAAGTAGCTAAATCGATTATGCTGTTCCTTAGATCTTGTAAACATAGGACACATTGAACAGTAGGGCATTAAAAAAGGAAGCATGCAGGTTCAAAAGGTCTCTTTCCTAAGCGGCCGTTCTAGCATGTAGCAAAAATTGTTGCAAGTGCATTATTTAGTCCGAGAGACGTCAAAGGAAACAGTTATCATTTCAATACAATTTGCTATTCTGAAAGAAATTCTGAGACACTTTGGAAATGTTCAGTCTATGACTTCACTGGAAAGGGAAATGAGGCCTACATGAAACTGGCATATAAACTTCAGAATACAATAACAAACATTCCAATCTCTTCATATTTACTACATGTAAGTATAGGGTACTCATAAAATTTTTGTAAGCGTCATCATTACACATATAGGAAAATGCATATTAATCTTTATCGTGTATGTATTATTTAACAGATACATATATACAACACATGTTAAAGAAGTTTCATGAAGGCACATTTAAGTATAGTCATGTAGCACCTACTTTTCTTTTGTCATTTTTGGTGCACATGTTATAACATGAAATAACATTTTTGTAACTTTTCACATGAAATTTTCTACTTCACATTTATTACCTTTTATTCTTATAAATGTCACATTCATTACATGGAAATCAAATTCATTAGAAATAAGAACCATCATGTGAGATTTTTCTCCTACATTATTCTAACACATATAAATGAGTGAAAACAGTATTTCATGATTAATAGTCACGTCTATATTAATTAAACATAGAATATGTCTTGAATATACCCCTCCACCTCCATGCTTTTATGATGCATTATCTAAATTATATTTGTATGTCATTTTCCATAACATGGAACTTAACGTACGTCATTGTTTGCATAAAGGTTGTCAAATAATTTCTTTTATCAGTAATAATCGTTTGATGTAATCTCTGCTCTTTCACAGGCAAGCATACATACAATGGCTCACGTTACCGAGCACAGACGTATAATGCACAAGTCTGCTGGCACAGATGCGGGGTTATTAACACATAATGGGGCAGATTTACGTTTCCTGGCGCATCCCTGCAAATCAGCAGGGATGAGCCAAGAAACGTGCGACACGCAATGCCATCGTTGCGCCACCACAGATGCGCCGCATTTACAATGCGGTTCGCCATGGCGAAAGGATTGGCAGATGCGTGTCGCATCTGCCGGCGTAAGGTTGGCGCAGTGCTGGAGTTGTGTCGCGGGCGCGACGCAACTTCAGCACTGTGCCAACCTGGCCTATCTTCCACATGCTGCGTCAGAACCTTGCGCCTGCTTGAAGCAGGCGCAAGGTTTTGACGCAGCGGGTCGGAAAAGTGACTGAGTGAAATCTTGTAGATTTCACTTAGGCACTTTCCCGAGGCGTTCCTGCACCGGAACGCCCACATGAAACCTGACGCAGGTTTCATGTGGCACAGGGCTTTACAACGTGACGCATCTCCCTAGATGCGTCACGTTGTAAAACCCCTGCAGCATGGCGTTTACACCACCACATCACAGAAGTGACGCAACGGCGGCGCACAGGGCTTGTAAATCTGCCCCAATATGACTTAGTGCAGAACTGTTTTTGTACGCACACTCATACTTTAAATTTGTGGTATCTGTAAGGCGCATTAAACTTTTTTTTATAGAGTTTTATATAGCGCGACCCGAAGATATCGGGTATCAGAGCGCTTTACATAGCACCAGTTTCATTACACAAGGACACATTAATTTTTGTTAGGCACGGGGAGATTAAGTGATTTGCCGAGAATCACAGGATGTTGAGCGTCGTTGCCGAGATTCGAAGCCGGTTCTCTAGCGTCGAAGTCGACTGCTCTAGCCGTAGGGCTACATCCTCTCCCCTAATTAACAAAAGCGCTCTCTGTAAAACACTACTGTGCACTCATCGAGCCTTTATTTATTTTACTTACTATGCTAAAACTTTGTAGGAAATAAACGTCTGTTTTCTTAGCCTGCATCTTAATGTGATTCCATCATTTTAACTATACATATCTTGAGCTCTACTGTGTCGCAAGTTATTGGATAAAACTGAACAGCCACCATTATGAAGGGCATTCAGCAGAATAATGTGACACCCACTAGGTGTCAAACACGAGAAACATGACAATTTATAGATAGAACTGAATGGCGCACACCATGCACAGATTTGTCGCTGATAGACAGTTTATCGGCACTTGAACAATAATGGGTGATGACGTGTTTTCAAAAGTGGCAAAAGAACAAACACAGGAGAGGGAAATTTCTGTTGAAGTAGTCGCTCACCTTCTGGTAGAACCAGTCTGTTTGAATACATAGTGGTCCTTGAGAGGAATACCGTTCTCTGGCACATGTGTACATACACTCGACCCTCGGGGGGATGCAGTATAGCCGAGGTTAAGAAGATAGCACTGAGCTAAGAAAAGATAGCACTAAGCAGATCGCTGACACTACACAGCCTGCGTCAATAGGAAAATGCAGAGTACTGCACAGCACTGTAAACACCATCTGCGAGTTAAGGCTTTTCAATAAGGCTGAAGGCCAAGTATTTTTATTATTCAGGTCCCTCTCAAAGTGCCACAAAACCCTTATAGATTCACGCTAGGTTGTCACTATCTGCGCGCTAATTGTATTGTATCGTATTGTAATTGCATTTATATAGCGCATACTACCCCTAACGAGGCTTTGAAGCGCTTTTTTGGCGAGTAGCACGCTACTCCGGAACCCATAAAGGATTAGTGTTGAATTAGTATAATAAAAATGAAAGTAATTTGAGTGGTGGATAGGTTAGTCAGTTATTAGGATTCAGAAGGATAGCGGAGGGATAGAAGCGGGAAAAAGGTTTGCGTTTATATAGCGCTTGTTACCCCTGATGGGGTGTTGAAGCGCTTTTTTCGGCGAGTAGCACACTACTCCGGAACCCATAAAGGATTAGTGGTGAATTAGTATAGTGAAATATGGAAGTGATTTGAGTGGTGGATGTTAGTCAGTTATTTGGATTGAGAAGGATAGCGGGGGGATAGAAGAGGGAAAAAGGTTTGCATTTATATAGCGCGTGTTACCCATGATGGGGTGTTGAAGCACTTTTTTGGCGAGTAGCACGCTATTACAGAACCCATAAAGGATTAGTGGTGAATTAGTATAGGGAAATATGAAAGTAATTTGAATGGTGGATATTAGTCAGTTATTTGGATTGAGAAGGATAGCGGAGGGATAGAAGAGGGAACAAGGTTTGCATTTATATAGTGCTTGTTACCCCCGATGGGGTGTTGTAGGGCTTTTTTGGCGAGTGGCATGCTACTCCGGAACCCATAAAAGGGTTAGTGGTGAATTAGTATAGTGAAATATGAAAGTAATTTGAGTGGTGGATATGTTATTCAGTTATTTGGATAGAGAAGGTAGCGGAGGGAGAGAAGAGGGAAAAAGGTTTGCATTTATATAGTGCTTGCTCCCCCTGATGAGGTGTTGAAGCGCTTTTTTCGGCGAGTAGCATGCTACTCTGGAAACCATAAAGGATTAGAGGTGAATTAGTGTAGTGAAATATGAAATTTAAGAAGTGGACATGTTAGTCTGTTATTTTGATTGAAAAGGATAGTGGAGGGATAGAAGAGTGAAGGATTTAGACTTTTTTTTTCTTTTTGGAGGTCATAGCAGTAGTAGGAGGCTTGGGATGAGCAAAAAGGGATGTGGAGGGGAAGAGTCAGAGGGAAGAGTTCAGAAAGGCTTGTTTTGGGGGATCGGTATAGTAAAAGAGGTGTCAGATGGTGCAAGGAGGAGTAGAGTAGGGGAGAGTCTAGAAAGGGCTATTTTGGAGATCATAGTTGTGGTATGGGATTTGGGATGAATGAGAGCGTGGATGTAGAGGATATATTGATAGAGGTATAGGGTGAGAAATAGGATAGTGCATTGGAAAGAGTAGTAGAAAGAGGTTTGAGATGAGTCAGAGAAATTAGGTAGAAGATATATTGAGAGAGGTATAGGGTGAGAATTAGGGTAGTGCATTGGATATGCTGAATTAGAAGAAAGTAATAAATATATAGATCCATAAGTACATGGAAAGTATATAGATGCATAAAGGAAGGAAGTATATGTAGATTAAAGATATTGATAGAGGTATAGGGTGAGAAATAGGGTAGTGCAATTAATATGCTTTTTTTTCTTTATTTTGGAGAAAAGTAATAAATATATAGATCCAAGTACATGGAAGGTATATAGATGCATAAAGGAAGTAAGTATATGTAGATTAAAGATGCATTAGATAAACTTTGATTTTCAAGTGTTGTAATTAAAAATGATTTTTTTTTTTTATCATAATTATTCTACATGTTTATACAAAGCAATACACATATATACGTACATATCTATAGTACAAATAAATGCTTATATACAGAGGGATATGCCGTATATTTCTGTTTGCTTATGGTGCTTATGTGGGGAAGAGCCAATTCTTGAGTATTTTTCTGAAGATCAAGTGGTTGCCCGTGGATCTTATGTTGGGGGTAAAGAGTTCCATAGTTTGGCTGCTTGAACAGAGAAGGATGTGCCATCCATGGTTTTTTCCTGTATCTTGGGCTTTTGAGGCGAGATGCCACTCTAGAGCGGAGGTTCCTATGTTGAATATGTTTGGTGATTTTATTCCTGATGAAGAGTGGCCCCATTCCATGTATCGCTTTGTGGGTGATACAAAGCAGCTTGAACGTGGATCTTCTGGCAACCGGTAACCAATGCAGGGCTTTCAAGGCAGGGGAGATGTGGTCTTGGGGTTTGATATGCAAGAGTAGTCTGGCAGCCAAGTTCTGAATAGGTTGTAGTCTTTTTATGGTCGTTAAAGGTGATCCGTGATAGAGGCTATTGGCGTAATCGAGTTTGGACAGAACAAGGTAGATGGTAGCTTGGACCTTGTGTGGAAATCCCAAATGGGAGAAGATTTGTCGCAGAGTTTTTATAGTAACAAAGCTTGATCTTGCTAGGTTGCCCACTTGGGCATTCATCCATAGCTTGGAGTCCATGGTCATTCTGAGGTTTCTTACTTCCTGTAGCAGTCTGAGAAATTGATGAAATCCATACAGGATAGTAATGCGAAAAGTTTGAATGTAACAGAAGAAGTGAGTGCTATTGGTGATAGTTCGGCTCGCAAAAATGTGCAAACAGGGAGAAAGTATGACAACAGTATAAGTTGTTACAGGTGTGGGAGTTTTAACCACTTGGCTTCATCTTCTCAGCATCCTGCCAATGGGAAAGTGTGCAACAAATGTGGGTGGGCGAGACATGATGCACATGTGTGTGTAAAGATGACAAGAAGAAGGTTGCCAATTTGTCCAAGGGCATGACTGCCATTGTGAGGGAAGTGTCATGTTTGGGATGTGAGTACGGTGAAGAGGCGAACAGTGAGAAGGAAAGGGAGATAGTGTTATCAGTGAATAAGCATGAAGAAAATGAGGAGGAAGGGGATGTTAGAAATCCCCCTAAGTGCAAAGTTCATATACTTAGCAAAGAGTTGAGATTATGGCAGATTTGGGGTACCCATGTATAATAATCATTAAGCAGTGTTTTGCAGAAAAGTTTAGTGAGATCATGACTCAGGATTATTTGACAGAATCACACATTGTGGCGCAGAACTTTGATGGATCCACTATCAATATGATAGGTTATACAGAAGTAGTTATAAAATTCAAGGAAAGAGCAGCACAGATTAAATTGTATGTTGCGGAGAAAGGGGTAAATGTTCTAGGACGGAAGGACCAATGGAAACTGGACATCATCCTAATAATAAGAGGCAACAGTGGTACAGCAGTCGCACATCTCTATCTTTAGAGCACTTCATGATAGATGAACCAACAATGGTGCTCTGAACACTATAACACACCTGTTGCCACAATGTGTGTATCTAGACCAGATAAACAAGTTCCCAGCTCAGGCAAGAACAAAATAAGAAATAGTGGAGGAGACGCTCGAGCGCGCGATCCAAGATGGCCACCGCGTGAGAGTCTTCGCCCGTTTTCAGCCAGTTTTTCGAGTTAAAACGACGAATTTCAGTCAGAAAATTATCCTAAAGGAGGTCGCTGCATTTTTAAAGGACTAACCTTTGTTGTGGAGCATTTTCAGAGGATTCTACACAACAGAAGTGGGTTTTTTCACCGCCTGGTTCCTGCTCCCTGCACAGCATTCAGGTACAGCCAGGCTTTCTGTCAAAGGGGCGGAGTGAACTTTCAGGAAAGGGCCTGGCTTGGGCCTAGCCACTCCCCCAACCCATTTTAGCTGCTGCACCAGTCATTTCTTGGTTATTTCCACAGCTTTTGCTTTTTCATACATTATTTTGCTTCTGCAATTATAATTCTGTCTCTTTTTACTTCAAAATGGAAAATAAAAGTTCTATTAATAATAAAAGGAGGCAGCAAGTTTCTCCTCCTCCTGCTAAATCTAAAGTAGTGGAGTCTTCTGAACCCTCACAATCTTTAATATTGGAGGAAATTCAGGCACTTCGTGTCAATACAGACACTATTGCATCTGAAGTTAAAAATGTGCGCAAAGAAATGGCCAGCCTGTCAATGAAAATAATGGATAATTCCATCAAAATACAGGATAATAAGGTCAAAATTGACACATTTACTCCACTTGTGGCAAAAATGTCACCTATGTGCTCAACATTATTGGACATGGAAAACCGTAACAGACAATATAATCTACGCATATTTAATTTGCCTGAAGATGTTGAGGGAAATAACTGTAGATTATATTTGGAGAATTTATTGCCTGGTCTTTTACAAATTAAATTTTCAGAAAAGTTTGCAATTGATAAGGCTCATAGGATTCCCTCACATAGGAACCCTCTACACACAAAACCGCGACAAATGATTTTTAAAGTTCTTCGACACCACCATTTGGTTTTAATCAGAAAAGCAGCTAGAGAAATACCTTCATTGATGATAAATGGAAATAAAATATTTATTCATCAAGACTTCGCCAAAGAAACTGTCTCAATTTGCAAAGAATTCACTGCTCTTCGTCCTCAACTACGAAGTCTAGGCTACAAATATGGTCTTTTTGATCCATCGACAATGCGCATTTGGAAGGATAACTTCTCAAAATCTTTTCAGCGTCCAGAAGATTTGAGACATTTTTTGGATCATCAGTCACAGCACTCAATGGATACCAATGACTCTACTACATGATTTTTATCAGTTATGTCTTTTCTGACACAGTACTGAAATTTCTTTATAAAGGTCTCCAGCGGTTCCGGTCATGCTTGTAAAGCGTGTGTGCGTTTCACATTTATGTCTTCTGTTTGTCGTTTTTTCCATGTTTTTTCATTTTTCCTTTCCTTCTTCCTTATTTGGAGCTACCTTTTTCTCATTCTCTTGATCTTCTTTTATCTTCCTCTTCTTGATCTCTTTTCTCCTTTCTTCTATTATGGCTAATACACATAATATTAAAGTAGTTTCATTAAATGTTAAAGGATTGCACCATCCAGTTAAACGTACAAAAATTCTAGATTATCTAAGTAGTTGCAAAGCGGATGTTTGTTTTATACAAGAGACTCATATAGATGATAACATTTTAGATTATATGAAGAAGAAATGGGTAGATGCTATTGTCTCTTCTGCTAATGGTAAAAAAAATGGTGTAGCTATTTTGTTTGCAAAAAAACTACACTGTCAAATTTTGAGTAAAACTTCTGATAAGGATGGTAGATATATACTTGTTAAAATTAAAGTTCATGACTCATTTCTATTTTTATTAAATGTTTATGGTCCTACAGCAGATGACCCAGTTTTTTGGACTAATCTTACAACAGAGGTTCTAAAGGTCGGTAATGCCCCTTTAATTGTTGGAGATGATTTTAATGTTATCCCTGACCCTTTATTAGATAGATTATCTCTTACTAAGTTTCACCCTTCTAAAGTTTATTTTGCTTTCAAATCATTTATTCAAGCCACTAAGTTAGTTGATATTTGGAGATTACATTTTCCTACAGAAAAAAGTTTTACATTCTTCTCAAATCCTCACAATTCCCATTCTAGAATTGATTGTTTATTGGTTTCCAGGCAACTAATTAGTTCAATAACTACTCCTAATATTGGTAACATTGACATCTCAGATCATGCTATGATTTCTTTGGTTTTGAATTTGGAATCAACTTTTACTAAACAATCTAGATAGCGAATGAACACTGGTATAATTTTAAATGAGTATAACAAGCCTAAACTTTTAACCGCCATTCAAGAATATTTTATACTCAACCCTGAAGGTTCTACTTCTATGATTAATAGATGGGATGCTTTCAAAGCTTATATTAGGGGTGTAACTATATCTATTATGGCCCACGAAAATAAAACCTTTCATGCAAATGCTAAAAACCTTCAAAAACAGATTGCGAAATTTGAACGACTTTTTATTACATCCAACAATCCTCAATATAAATTTAAGCTACAAAAATTGCGTTATGAATTTAATTCAATCCTTAGTAAAAGAGCAGGTATCCAAATCTCTAATGCTAAAGCCAGATTTAGCTTTAATGCCAATAGTTCCGGAAGACTATTAGCTAATTATTTACGTATAAAAAAGATAAAACTCAAATCAATTCAATTCATGGTTCCCATGGTAAAATTGCTCTCTCTCACAATGAAATTGTTAATGAATTTTTGAATTTCTATTCTGCATTATATAATAAACCCGATTTTCAGGATGTTTCCTTAATCGATTCCTTTTAAAATTCCTGTGAGTTACCCAAGATTTCACAAACAGATAAAATTGGACTTGATGCACCTATTACTAAAGATGAAATCTTATCAGCTATAAAATCCCTTAAAAAGAACAAATCTCCTGGTCCTGATGGGATTCCAGCGGAATTCTACAAAGAATTTCAGTCACACCTTTTACCTTTTTACACCAACTATTTACGTTTTTGGATCCACAGGAACTACCTCTGGTTCTTTTACAGAAGCTTTAATTATAGTACTTCCGAAACCAGATAAAGATCCCACTCTTGTGTCTAATTATCGTCCTATATCCTTAATTAATCAAGATTGTAAATTATATGCTAAAATACTTGCTACTAGATTGGGCCCCATATTAGATTCTATTATACACCCTGACCAATCTGGTTTTATGAAGAATAGATATTCTGCTAATAATACAAGAACTTTGCTACATATTATTGAACAAAGTCCTACTTTAACGTTGCCATCTGGAATTTTAGCCTTAGATGCTGAGAAAGCATTTGATAAAATCCATTGGCAATTTTTATTTCATACGTTATCCTCATTTAATTTTGGAGATACTTTTATACGCATGATTTCAGCTCTATATTTTGCCCCTACTGCTCGTTTATTAATGGACAAGTCTCAAATAAATTTTTGCTTTTTACAGGTACAAGACAAGGATGTCCTCTTTCTCTTCTCTTATTTTTAATTGGCATTGAACCTTTTCTTACTTCTATAAGAAAATGTGATAATATTAAAGGAATCAATATTAAGGATGTTATTGTTAAAACCCTTGCTTATGCGGATGATGTGCTTTTATTTGTTAGTGACCCTATATCTTCGTTCCCCTCATTAATGGATATTATAACAAATTACTCTACAGTTTCGGGATACACTTTAAATACCAACAAAACTTAATTTTTTCCCATAAATGTTTATTGCACTCATGATATGCTTCCCATGCGTGAAATTATTTGGCAAAAGAATAAGTTAAAATATCTTGGAATTTTATTTTCCTCATCCATAAAATCAACAATAAATTTAAATTGTGATTTCATCCTAAATTATATTAAAAACAAAACGTCTAAATGGGCGTCATTACATCTTTCATGGTGGGGCAGAATGGATTCTATCAAAATGACTATTGCTCCCAAAATCTTTTATACCCTTGCCATGATCCCTACTCAATTTCCATTAAAGTTTTATAAAGATGTTGATACATTTTTGTCAAAGTTTTTATGGAACAACAAATCTCCTCGTATTAGTTATAAAAAATTAAAAGTGCCTAAACGTAATGCTGGTTTCGGTATCCCAGACTTTTTTCTTTATCATAAAGCTTTTATTTTAAAACAAAGTTCATTATGGTTTAATCACTCCTTTTTAAATAATCCTCCTGCATGGCTATGTATTGAGAAATCAATAGTAAGTCCATTTCCATTACCTACTTTGGTGTCTATGTATAACAATGCTACATTTGTTCAAAAATCAGTTATCATTAAATCTACTAAAATGTTATTTAATGTTCTTTACTTAATTTTTCTCTTTCCCATCAATAATACTGATGAGTTATCACTATGGTATAGTAATGTTATTAAATTGAACAGAAATATTAGTTTCTGGTTTTCATGGATTAAAGCTGGTATTTTTTATCTCAAAGATGTTTATTCCAATAATACCTTTATTTCTTTTGAAAAGTTGCAAGCAAGATTTGGTTTACTTAAATCTGACCTTATTAAGTATCAATATTTGAGCAATTCTATCTTAGATTCCTTCCCCAATGCTATTCCTTCTAATGTTACAGCTGATTTATCAATTTACATTCAAACAGTCTCTAGATCATCTCATGGGGTTTCCATTCTATATAAAAAATTATCAGATACTCTAGGTAGCAATTTAGAGATGATTTCAACTTTTTGGAACAATGAACTTTCACTTTCTTTATCTATTGACACGTGGAAGGATATTTGGCTTAGTAGTATATCTGGTTGGCTACCTGTTTCAATCTACCAAGCCAATTCTTATATCCTATACAATCGTTTATGGACTCCATCACGTTTATTTAAGGCTAAACTTCTTCCCTCTGCAGATTGTTGGCATTGTAAATTACATCCAGGTACATTACAACATATGCTTTTTGATTGTCCTTTGGTTTTTAAATTTTGGTCTGAAGTTTGGGATATCATAAAAAGATTTTAAAACTTCATATTGATGTTTCCTATCAATTAATAATATGTAAATCTGCTATTATATCACAAAACTTACATGATTTAGAAAGCAAACTTTTCAATTTCCTAATCTCAGCAGCTTTAAAATCCATCACTTTTTGTTGGAAAGATGTTTCTATATTATCTGTTAATGCTTGGTGGTCGTGGGTTATCTTTACTAGAAGAGGTGCTCAATTATCCATGAATGGGATTACACACAATTCACTCGCTTATCAATTTTTTTGGTTACCTGTTGATGTATATTTATCCTCTTAATGATGTATTTATAACTTAAATTTTGATTTTAACTCAAATAGACTATTCTTATTATAAAATATAGTAGCTCTGTGTACATCTTATGCATTAGTTGTTATATTTGTCCCCTCCCTCCCCCTCCTTCCATCTCCCCTTTATGTATCTTTTGAATATGTAATATCTCAATACCTATTGTAATTTTTTAATGACTTTGGTTAATTTATGAATTGTTATTTAGGTATTTTTTGCTAAATAATAATATTTTATGTATTGTCTTTATTAGCTGTCTATAAACAAAATTCAATAAAAT